>JAJJWW010000702.1:0-101671 GCA_023531295.1 Papaver armeniacum
GATGTTAAGGGGCTGTAAATTGGTTAACCCTTATCAAGGTGACCTAGCATTGAATATAACCTACTTCTATAACCCTAAACCGAGAACTTATTTCTCAATCATTCCCATTTCTATTTTGCCTGAAAGTGAGAAACAAAAGGCTGCTGCTTATGAAACCGAGGAAAAATGGAAAATTAGTGCGTGGAAGGAACTGAGGATGACTAAATTGAAGTAGGGTTTTGATGCTGCCATGAATTGCAGATCGAGGAGCAACTAGGGTTTGCTAATTCTATAAAATCAGTCGAATGAAGAATAGAAAGGGGATCTGGTGGTAATGATTAAGGGTTTTGAGATGAATTGAGAGTTGGCAGTAAGATGGGTTCGTGTAAGAAGAGAAATTAAACCAAGATAAGGAGAGATTGATGATGTTGGTGGTCACTGCAACTGAAATTGGAGATGGGTTTAGATTGAATTCGAAGTTGCAATTAGGGTTTTTGAAGATGAATTCAATGGAGGATGGAAGATTCTGTGAGATGGCGCTGTCATGAAAGAGATGTTAGAGATCGAGAAAAATATGATGAAGTATGAATTTCAGTGGATGATTAAGGATTTGCTGTTAAAGAAGCCGAGATCTCAGAGATAAAGAATTAGACTCAGGGTGATAGAGATGGTGTGTTTGATGGGTACTGGTTATTGTTCAAACAACAGATGAAAGAGGATGAAATTAGGATTTCGATTTGAATCTGCAACCGAAGAACAAGTGAAGGAAATCAGTGATGGTGGTATCTGAGATGGGTAATTTTACAAGGAGTTTTCCGTCTGAGTCAAATTGATAGCAGGGGTTCGAAGGAAGGTTGTGGTAGCAGGTGAATAAGCTGCGGAGAATGGGTCTGAAATTGAAGCAGTGTGAAGTCGAGAAGATGGGTTTCTGGTGGAGTTGAGATGAAATTTAAAAAATGGGTTTGATTGTTCTGCTGCTGCTAAGGATATGCAGTCTAGAAGTCTAGAGTTGATGCTGTAATATCGAGAACAAATGAGACGGGGATTGAGATTGAAGAATAAAGATGAGTTGAGCTGCTATTGGTAGTGCAACTGGATTGAGTATGAATCAAAAATAAACAATTGGGAGATGAAGGTGGTACTCTGTTGCAAATGTTGAATGAATAGATGTATGTTAGGATTGCTACAGGTGAAGAAAGAAAGGCCTGAATTCGGCCGGGATTAGCCAGAAACAGACGGAACTCTGTCGGATTTGCAGGCCAATGAGTCAACTCAATACTGGTGACCGATCCAACTCGTGAGTAAGACCAAGAAGATGATTCGAGATCAACTGATTCATAAGCTGACTCTCTCCTCCCTTGACCCATTGACTAACTGAAGACCGTCAGTCTGATAGTTAACTTTAACAGAATCTGGACGGAATATTCTTTCTACAGCAACAGAATTCAGGTGACCGGCGGTGACATTTCAGGCGGATTCCGGTGATCCCAGTAATTTTCCGGCAGACCAAAATTGCAGAATTATGTGTGAGTTTCTCTCATGGGTGTGAAGACTTGGGTTTGGAATTGGATGAAGAATTTGGCTCGAATTTGGAAAGAGAAGATGGAAGATTTGAAAAAGACTTGGATTTGGAAGTTGAGCTACAAAGGGAAAGGGATTTTATTCCTTGGAAGATTTGGAGAGCATTGAAGCCTATAAATAGAGAAGTTCTATACACACTTTTACACACCCTCTACACACACAACACTTTTCTTTTCTTTATTCTTTGTGTGAACTCTTTAGCATGAGTAGCTAATTTTCTTATTGATTGAGGATGAATTCCTAGTTCTGAACATATGATTTGAGTTTTGTTTTCAATTCTACCTTAAAGTTTTTCACATAATTATCGTTTGTTTTTACTAATAGGAATGTTTATACATTCATGGTTGATTGATAGATTGTTTAGGTGGCCAACTAAATTGATTTGTTAATTGATCTAAAGCTAGTGAAAGTTAGGAGATAAGTAATCATTTCTTGACTCTTTACACAAGTAGCAAACACAAGACCTTGCGGAGGGATTCCGTGGAGCAATTGTGTGTGAAAACAACGTTAGCAAGTAGACCCTGATCTAAGAGTCTAACTACTAATACCAACCTAATAAGTTCATAAATCTTAATGTGTTTATTTAAATTACATCTTGAGTGATCTACTACTAGGTGGTTTGGTAAATAGAATCTGGTAGTCGAGAACTCCCGTATATGTTGATACAAGGGATTTAAGGGCTTAGCACTGATCTAGCTGCTTTACCTACGGTTGGTGATAATCCGTGATTAATAACAAGTAGAAAAGAACATAACTTGATACATTTTTTTGCAACGAAGAAGGATTCCTTGATCTAACTTCTTTTATTGATTTCGACTTAAAATTTTAAGTACTTTATTTACTTTCTGTTGCTTTACCCCCCCATTTTGTGACAATTTTTACAACTAAAAATCTCTTGCTCCTCGTGGGAACGAACTTGACTACACTATATTACTTGTTAATTAGGTGGAAAAATATTAATTAATTTGTTGTGGTTACGACACGCATCAAATTTGGCGCCGCTGCCGGGGAGCAGCGGACGATTTTAGTTGTTGTTGTTTTTTTTTTTTTTTTTTTTTTTTTTTTTGCTTTATATTTACTTTGTTAGATTCTATACCGTATCTAACTTAGTTTTTGATAATCTTGTTTCAGGTAGTATACCTTTGGTGAATGCTTAAAGTGGGCAGACCGAGTCCAATACGTCTTCGATCCGGCACTCAACTAAAGGATTTCATTCGAGCGGTTAACACTCCGCTTCCTCCTTCTTCATCAAGTGAGTTCGCAGATTCGGACATAGAAGAAGAAGCAATGGCTGATCGTACACTCAAGGACCTAGCTTCTCACAAGGTCGATACACAACAATGGTGTATCCAGACAAACTCGACCTTCGAGATCAAGCCGGGATTGATTAGAGAGTTACCAAAGTTTCATGGCAAGGTGAATGAAGATCCAAACAAACATCTTATGGACTTCTATACCACAGTCATGGCCATGCTTCCACCGAAGACTAATGAGGATGGAGCAATGTTGAAAGCTTTCCCGTTTCTTTGGCGGGCAATAGTAAGGAATGGTTGTATTATTTGCCTTCCGGAAGTATCACAACCTGGAATGGGATGAAGAAACTTTTCCTTGAGAGATATTTTCCTGCATCAAAAGCTACTCAAGTTTGCAAGGAGATTTGTGGGTTGAAGCAACATGTGGGAGAGTCGTTGTATGAATGTTGGGAGCGATACAAGAAATTGGTGGCAAGCTGTCCACGGCATCAATTCAGTAACGTTATGATACTCCAATACTTCTACGAATCTCTCCAACCAAGTGATAGATCTCTTCTTGACGCCGCGGGTGGTGGTGCAATAGTGAACAAGACGGTGACCCAAGCTACCGAGTTGATTGAAAGTATGGTTGCAAACTCGCAACAATTCTACACAAGAGATGAACCAATGGTTAGGCGAGTGCATGAAGTTAGTGATTCATCATCACATCTTGATCAAAGGATGGGTAACATGGAGATAATGATTCAAAGGATGGTCGTGGGAACGAACTTGACTACACTATATTACTTGTTAATTAGGTGGAAAATATTAATTAATTTGTTGTGTTTACGACACGCATCATTCTTCATCTTCAATTGATGAATGCTGTGAAGTCTAATGCTCAAATACACAATCTATCCTAGTCTGATACATTACTATAAGTAGACTAGAAATCAAGACTTATAGTTTTGATCACTAACATTGACAAACAAGCTTCAAATAGCAACGCTTGCGAGTTCGACCGAGCAGTGCTCTAACGAGGGATTTATAAATTATATCTTATAAACCCATCTTTGTATAAACACAGGTTGAAACATTATCTTTAAACATATTTATCTACCTGAACAATAAACTATTGTTCAATATCAGGATCATTCGCACCCTCCGTCTAAGGCTCTGCTATAATCTGTTGGGAAGATTGACACCCCGAGCATAACAGAACACGGGATCACAAAGATTGCAACTTGTGATTTGAACCAAACTGGAAGAAATAATAAAAGACACACAAGATAAATAATCACACAACCACAACATAAGATACATATGACTCAGAAAATACATGCCACATCCATGACAAACACCACCAGAAAATTTCTCATTACCACAAAAATATTGACTTGATTGATATTTTAGTGTTGTTATGGTATTTTGATTTGCTCTAGTTCAAATATTTCCTGATTAATAAGAATTTTTTTCCACATAAACATCTAGATATTTTGAAACATAGACACTTTGGTAACCTTAACTAGTGTAACAGTGATAGACCGGAAAATTACGCCTCTGGGGCCAAGCTGCGTAACCCGAAACTCCCCGATGCTCCACTGAAAATGCAGTAATTGGGCCATAAGGCTTCACTTCTCGCTGGGCGAATGCACGTCAATTTTCCTTCCCAAACATGTTTCGCAAGCATGATGCCTTAAACGTATCCTCCATATAGTTATAACTTACCGTTTTTCTACGAAGGGTGCAACGCCATAAAAGCTAAAGCTGACGCATTCTTGCATGCATCACTGGTTTCCGAGTACTGTCCACGCATAAGGCATGCCTTGGAGTTACACATAGGACATTGCAAACCTATTCCCGCAATTGATTCACGCATACATCGAACTTCTAGATATGAAATATTAGCATTCAAGGAATGAACTGCGACTATCTCATCCAATATGACAATACTCATCTCTTGTTTCGCGTTGCAGAGACTAGATGATATGATTTACCAAAATATTTCAATCACCTCCCAATTAGATGATATGAGCGACAAAGTGTTAGACCACTAATGTTGCAACTCATTGTTGCTGCCTACGTACCCTTCTCTGTACTGTTAGAGCCAAGCTCGGTTGAACCCACATGCATTGGTATGTCAAGTCTGTTTGTCATATTTTAGTATCAAAACTCATCTAGAGTCGCTTGATTAAATAATAGAGTCAACTTCGTTTAGGTTAGACTAGAAAGTTTAGGAATGTTGAGACATACAAGTATTACTCTGAAGACCTGAAGAATGAGAAGAAGTAACGACTAAAACTAAGACATCTTCCTTCCACTTGAGGTTAGTCATATTGACTTGATCTTATTTCCATTCCTAATGTATCTTTCAAGTCGCGCTATATTGAAAACATAACATGCGAAGCTGTATATATATGTATATAATACTCTAGTGATTAGACTTGGTCATAGAATTATGATCATAGTACCAAAGAAACATATTACGAAGTATAAACGCTTATGTGTTGGAACTTCATAAATACGACATCGACATAATCTGTGTATTTAGTTACTTGATTATGTGTAATACATAGGTGTTGATTTCATCCTAGGAAACTATGTATTATTACATTGGTTTAAGGAAGTATATGTATGAACTTCTTTCATAATCGAAAGGGAATCATGATTGATCTTGTTCTTTATTGAATATATTTTGGATGACCAATGCAAGATGGCAAGGTAGAACCTATCATAACTTATGTTGAGCTTTGAGGTATAACGGTCAAAACCTATGATGTGTAGCAAGTTGTAATCGGTCACAAGCTACTTTATAGACACTAGTACAAATATGGGCTTTGGTGACAGTTCAATATTAAAAACCATGACAGTTCACAATTGAACTGTTGCAAAAGAAAAAGCTCAAAGACATAGGTGAGTTTCTTACAAAACCGATACCAATAGTGTTGAACTATAGTGGCGCTTTTTTAACCATTAGAATAATTATATGACGAGTTGATTTTAGAAGAAAATCAAATTATACAATGATGTATAGTAACAGTTTAAAACTGTCACTATTCTTAGGCTATTGTAGCTGTTCCATATGAAAACTGTTACCGAAGTATAAACATATACATAACAGTTCTTTTAAGAACTGCTACTATTCTCAAACACACGATGTTGTTAGTTTGCCTCCCTAATTATATGCTAGTAGTAGTGGGTCTGTAGAGTTAGTGGGTCTGTTTAGTTACTGGGTTTCTCTCGCCCCATTCGCCTCTCATTTTTGTCAAAAACCCCATAGATAGATAAATCGAAAGAACTGAAACTCAATTTCCCATTACCATCACCATCTTTCTCAACGATCCATATCCCTCTTCAGGCAGATCTCATTTCTATCTTCCCACGATTTTTTCTTACAAATCGGGAATCTCCTTTGTTACCTCAATCTAGGATTTCATCTTTTTCTTCAATCTTTATCTCACGACCACTCATATCTACCTCTCTTGCTCTGAAAATTTTCCACTTTGATCTTGTGTGCAGAAATCAAGCTCCCAAATCAAGCTCCCTTTCGATCTTCATTGGATAACCACATGAATTTTATCCATCTCTATATATCTCGATTATTCTCTAAGGAAAAATTATGGTCATGAGTTGCGATTGGGTTCTTGATGTTGGTGGTAAAGATTTTAAACCATGTGATTTGTATTAAATGTGTAAGTGTTAATTATTTTTTGGTGAAATCCCTAATTCATGATTTGGGTTTATCTTACTTTTTCTGTTTAGGATGGTTTTCCAGATCTATTTTTATTTTGTATGAAGCCTTAGTTTTGAATAGAAATTAAAGATCAATGTTGAGTTTTTTTGTTTGATATTGTAGGAATTCAAGCTTATCATTTACCGGGTTAGCCTTTGTATTTGATGCCTCATAATTCGGTAAAAAATTTCTTGGCTTGTTCCACTTTTGTTTAGTTGTCCGTCTATAAATTATGTTCAATCCCCTTCTCCATTCAAAATAACTTTGCTAAATATTTGAGATGTGTGGGGTGATCAGAATGGTGATACAAAAATATATCCACTGTGTTTCAATAGAGGAAAATTGGATTCTTAATATCTGCGGTTCGTAATCAAGGTGCGGCACCATTTACATATCCTTATGGTTGCGGTGTTATTCAGGAAAAAAAAAAATTCTTTTTCGCGTTGTTCCTATTGTCGTTTCACCTTTGAACAATAATTGCTATTCCTTTCATTACTTTTGTTTTACCAGCTTATTTCTTATGTCCTCATAAAACTACTTCATGTCTCTTGTTAGGATAGCTTGGATAGCAAGTTCGAGTACCGTATGGATGAGCAGCAAAGTCTCATCATAGTGGAGGAGATTTTTGAATTCAAACTTCCAAGCTTGTCCAATTCAGGTTCACTAGTAACTTAAATTTGTCTTTTAGTATGATCGATTATTTTTTTTTTTGGATCTTACTCGGTTGGTTATTGCTACTACTATTGTGTTTGCATTTCTTTACAACTATGATTAAAGGATGATGGTTCAATTTTTGTCTTGAAGAGAGATCGGAGTTCGAGACTCGCAATGTAAAAGAGCAATATGACCCTGATGAGTTCCTGGACAAAGAAGTTGTTTCAAAAAAGCTTGAACAAGTATATAAAAGATTGAGTTCATTGATGCACTTTCAGCGTGTAAAGCTTTTATTCTTACGGTCAGTTATCAAAATTCCGTGCTATTGGTAGCCTTAGAATGTTCCTCAGACCTTCAATAGTTTATTGGGAAGTCAATTTTTTTTTTTGTCGTTCCAGGTAATATTTTTAGCCTTTGAAACAATGAGAACTATCTGGGCCAATCAAAAGTCCTGTATAGATTTTTTCTCATTTGTCATTACTCATCTACCCCCGTGTCAAGTCTTATAGAAACATTTTATCAAAGTATCATACAACGATGCTTCAAAAAAGTGTCATACAACGTAAAACTAACACATCGATGTATTGTCATATCTCAAATGTGTAAACCGTAACAACACATGTGCGTCTTTAGCTAGAGATAGCTATCTCAGAGCTGCGCATTAAGGATTAGTTACCTGTTGACATTTAATGATTTCCAGAGACTTAGTTTTACTCTAGAAAATGCAGTGGAAGGCGATAAAAACCTTTTACAGGCTCTTACTTGTGTGGTCTTTATAAATTCTGATTTGTTACTTCTTGACAAGCCTACGACATGTTACTTCACATTATGGTTTGTTAATATGAAACTCAATTTAGGTTGGCAGCGTATTATGTTACCGAGAAGGAGACTTCTAACAGTTTAATCGGTGTATAAAAGAGATTGACAGAGTGAAAAATTCACTTAAGGTATGTGGAATTTTCAACTGTTTTTGCTATTAGATTTTTTTTTACTTGTTAAATATAAGCCTGAAAATCACCAAACAACATACATCTAGCCCAACGGTAATTTCTGACTGAGAAATTCAGTATGAGGATTCTATTTATATGATGTTTACCTTATTCTTATCAGCACTTGAAAACCAAATCATGCAGCTCTAAAGAATACAAAATTGGAAATATATAGGTTAATATAAATTTCAAGCCCTTTAACTACAAAACTGGAATCATAAATGGGTTATTCGGAATTTTGAAATGTGAGCTTTAAGTTATTATGGTTAGGAGTCTTGGGAAAGGTACGAGTTGTCTATTAGTAATTTTAAGTTTTTAATTTTCTTGTTTACTGCGATCTTTTCCTTCTAGCACTGTTTAATGCTATTCGGCGTTCTTTTAATAGATGAGCTTGTGTGTGGTTGCTTTAGAAATGTAATTATGGGTAATTAGTTTTCATTTTGCAGAGGAAGTCCGAGTGATATAAAGAAGAGGTCATGGATAACAAACCTCAAGAGTTGGTAGCATGATTGTGTTGGTCCAGATTTCCGTTCAAGCTGACATGAATCTACCGCTGTGTGGGTTCAGATTTGGGTTTGGAGCATCAGCAAAGCAGATTTCGATCAACTTTACAAAAAATGGACTTGCTTTCCAATTTCATTGTTAATTTATTTTTACTAAGAATACTTTTCGATGAATTATATTGAATTACTTAAACTATGTCGTATATTATTGTGTTCAACTTATTTAGTTCGGAATTTCAAGTTCACTCAATTTGAAAACTTCAAAATCTTTCCACAATTTTTGTTATTTTGATATTAATTATCTCACTTAGCATGTTACGCATTTACAGTGACAGTTTTATCTCCAAAAAATTACCTACGACGACAGGTTCATGAAAAAAATGTTACTTTAGTGCAAGAAATTAAGTT
The DNA here is from genome assembly GCA_023531295.1 of Papaver armeniacum. Taxonomy (NCBI): domain Eukaryota; kingdom Viridiplantae; phylum Streptophyta; class Magnoliopsida; order Ranunculales; family Papaveraceae; genus Papaver; species Papaver armeniacum. The sequence goes on from JAJJWW010000702.1 coordinate 9,080, forward strand.
TTCGACGACAGTTTTACATAAAAGATGTTCGTAACAGTAAATCAACAATGACAGTTCATGTTGAAACTGTTACCTTAGTGCAGAAATTGATTTTTCGATGACATGATTTTACTAATAAAATGTTACCGTAAGTCTTTCTTGGATGTTTTGGAAGGAACTGTTACCTTACAGCTATGAATCTGTAACAGTTTCTTAAAGACCTTTTGTAACAGAGGCTTTGGTGACAGTGCAAATATTTTTCAGAACTGTCATATAAATATTACGGTGACAGTTTTGAACTGTCATCTAAGCCCATTTTTGTACTAGTGAGAGCAAGGTGTAACCGGTCACAAGCTACATTGGTAAGTTAGTTGTAAACGATCACAAGCTACTTTGGAAATCAAGGTGTAACCGATCACAAGCTAATTAATTTGGGAAGTAAGGTTTAAGCGATTATAAGTTACCTTTGGAAGCATGGTGTAACAGGTCACAACCTAGTTTGGAAGCATGGTATATATAACCGAACACAACTTATATGGTAGAACCGATCCCAAAAGAAAAACCGAGTTTCCAATATTCACATATTTCTTCTTGACTTGTGTTACTTTGGAATTAAGCTTTGCTAAGAGAACCTTCTAGATTTCGACATCATTAGAACATGTACATGATGAGCACGAAAGTGCGACGCATTTTCACCCATAAATACATTAGCTGGGCCTCATTTTATCACTAATAAACTTGTTTGTAGGTGTTTTTGCGAAATAAGCTCTTATGGAGAAAGTTTGCTCAAAAAAGTGGTATTTGATCCTAGAAAAGTACTAAAGGCACCCCAATATTGGATAAGGGCACCCCCAGAAAATGTGATAAAGGCACCCGGAGGAGTTGATAAAGGCAGCTAGGAGTTTTCACTATTTACAGCCCAAAATTACTCTTTGTACCCAATAATTACTATTCGCACCCCAGGAATTGCTATTTATACCCCAAATTGCTAAAGGGACACCATAACAGGATAGGGGGCAGTCATCTTCTTCATTTGAATTTTGAATTTTGGCGGGAAAATGGGTGCAGATTTACGGTTGAAAATTTGGAGGTGTTTGAATGAGACTAAAGCGCTGAAATCAATTGGGTTTGTTCCTGGTACCTAAACATGTCTGGTATGGGTCATAGTTTCGATCAAAATTGGCTAGATAATCGGTAATTAAAGAAAACAGAATTCATACTTTTGGCGGGAAATATCTTTGCAGCTGAAGAGATTTTAGGGTTCGAGATTTGGATGGTTTTTAATGAGACTCAACTGCTAAATTTTGTTGAGATGACTTGGATGAACGAAACAGGGAAGGTATGGTCGTTACATTTGGTTAGATTTGGCTAGAAAATCAGTTTGGAGATAAACAGGGGAAGTTACGTCATTGTGAAGGAAAACAGAGCTAGAAGATATCCCGAGTTACTTGGTCGGATTTTGTGAGATTTTCTCGATATTGTTGGTTGGTACCAGCATGTTATATCCATTCAGGGATGGTAAGTGGTTGAAGTTCAAAGAAATAGGAATGTGGCGTGACTTGGTCGAAAACAGGGAAAGATATCTTCGGTGAGATATTTTTGGAGTTCTGCTACATTTTTGGAAGTTTGTTGTGTGAATAAACCGAGTATTACTCTACCAGAACGTGTACACACCGTGTTGGAAGTGTTTCAACAGTTGCAGACGTACAAGGGAGCTAAAACAGGAAGTTATTCCCGTGATATTGTTGAGAAGGAAAGGGAATTAATGAGAATTATTACAAAGGATTTTTGGGGTCTGTTGAGTATAAAATAGGTGCTTGGGATGAAGAAAGGATCATCGAGTGATTGGGGAGGCTACAGAGTCGAGAGAATTGCTGCAGAGTAATCTGCAGCAGCAGCAGAAAAAAATAGTGAAGAACGTGAAGAACAGACTTACAAAGACAGTCGTAAAAAAATTGTCGTTTATGCGTAAGAGATAAGACTGTCATCTCATGACGATTCATTGTTATTCTTTGTAACAGTGGGTTTGCAACGCTTATAAACGTTGCAAATTCCTTGTTTAATTTTATTTTCTCATTTTATCTTCTTTGTAAACACCATTTGGGCAATAAAAATGAATTTTGAGTGTGTCTACATCATGAGTAGCTAAGCCCCTACACTGGGTCGACGGGGGAAGCCGAGTTTCATACGTGGGTAATTTTAATTAATTCTTTATATGACTTTTGCATTTATTTTAAATTGTTTTATGATTTGAAAAAATTAGTTATCATTTTATTAGATGGGTCATGCCTGCTTAGATGTTTGATGGCCCATGCTTACGATTTATAACTAATGTTTGGAGAATCTACATTGGCAAAAATAAGAGTCCCTGTTGTTTTGTTTATTGAGAGATAATTGCTGAAGAATAATTATTGAGCCCATTAATATGAATGCGGTGGAATCCTAGACCCAGTGACTCTCGCTTTTGTTTATTATTTTCGTTAAACCTTTTTATTTAATCTCAACAACATCCGAGTGAACGACAACCCTTTTACTACTACAACGAACAAATAAAAAAATCTTATTAGTACATAACTCTTATCATTAATTTTTCAAAGATATTCCTTGATGCTCAAGGTGATCCCGAACCGAAATATTGAAAAGAATTTAATTATGATTTTGATCATATATGTTTTAATTACCAGCAATTAAAGCACATCCTATGGAAAATATTATTAGTTAATGTGCTTCATTAATAATAAAAGTTTTCTATGAGAGTTTTCGGAAATATTGGTTAACGTTAATTGGAAATAGGAAAACCGAAATTAGGTATTTATTGCATATCTTGAGAATATTTTCGGTTTTGGAATTTCCAAACAACCTTGGTCTATAAATACCTGAGTTTGCATTTCTTGCAAATTATCCTAAGAGCAAACTCCATTCTTGTTGTTTCTGGTGGAGCCGTCTATCCGGAAAGGAAAGTACCTTAATTAGGCGAAATCTCTTACGACCGCTAGTTTAAAGACTCTTGTAGGATCAAGAAGCTCTATGAGTACCGTTGGTGGGAAACTAGATAATTGCATTGTTATTGTAGTTTTCGATCATTGATATGATTGACTAACGGTTGTTGAAACATTGATTGCACCTAGTTTGATTATTCTTGAGAGCCTTCTCTTCTGACATAAGGGTCACTCAAACTAGATCTAAGTATTGACGGGATCTTTAGAACCATTTTCGGATCTAAAGATATCTTGTGATAATCCATTTTTAACAGACTCTGTTTTGTGTGTGATTGATCACATGAGGATTCAAGTTGTGTTGTGCAGGTTATTGAAGGCAATAAAATATCTGAAGGCGAAGAAGAATTCTTATTAGCTTTCGTATCTTGTGGATTTAGTGCACAAATATTGATCGGCTGGGATCCAACTATAATCGTGTTTATCTTTGATAGACTTGATTGATTAGTTGTGTAAGATCGGCATCGCCTTATAGTTACTCTTTGAGTTCTATATTGATTGTATGTGAATCTAAAAATTGGTTATTTCGGTATATCAAAGTTTATATTGATCAAACCATATTTATTAGTTTAAATGGAGGAGCCTTTGTCAACAACTCAACATATCTTCTAGCAAGATTGATCAGAGTGGTTACCAGATTGATTATTCCTTTGTTGTTTGGAATACGATCCAAAGGACTTGTTATTCACGTGCATGACTCTAGAAGTCGAAGGCGCAGAGATACTGAGGAAACTAAGTATCTAGGGGTAGTCTACTTGGTCTCAACTATACAAAGTTGGTATTAGATTTTGTATAGCGTCTTAGTTCCGAGAGTACTCAAAACTGGACAAGGTCCCGGGGTTTTTCTGCATTTGCGGTTTCCTCGTTAATAAAATTTTGTTGTGTCATTTACTTTGTTTTCCGCATTATAATTGTCATCATAATTAAGTAAAATACACACGTACGTTAATCCAAATTACTGGACTTTGATCCTAATAGTCTATCGGTTATTACCGTAACTATTGTACGTCAAGTAAATATCCTGTTGTCGTATTATCTCGACCTCGTCCATAGATAATCATACAAGGTATATGACTTAAGTTTAATTGTCTCAACTCTGTCCATAGACGATCAGTTAAGATACCGGACTTATAGGTTGATATTTAAAATATTGTGGTGTATTTGGGTACCCTCGTCTTTTCATGTACCTTGAAGGGATCAAGCAAGAACCGAAGTACATTATCGTCGGGACTAGAAACTAAATCAAACTCGTGTTGCAAGGCCAAAGCTAAGCAAATCCTAGTCTGTATAGGCCAAAGGGTATTTTGCAAATGATGCACAAGAGTGTTCATCATTGGGGCCACTTAGTTCGCAAGTATGCGTTCTCTAGGTCGGGGCCATGCGAATTATCGCAACGTTCGCCTTTCTTTCATTTTCACCATTCTGATGTGTTCTTGGTTTATCAATGCAGCAACGATGATTCATATGCATCGTTATGCTCTTTCGAGAAAAAAATAATACATAAGGATGCTTTCGCATTATATATTACTTTATAGATAATTGACGCATTTACCTTCAATACACCTTCAACCAACACCCCTTCTCTTTATGTCTTCCTGACATTTCTACAAGTAGAAAAATGGGATAGGATGGACATATACCAAGTCCACCTGCTTTCCTGACAAAAAATTTCGTAAATCGCACCATGGTTGTGTAATTTCAATTCTTGACCAATGCTCTTGCGAATTGCATCATAGTGGTGGAATTTCGCTCTTGGCCAACAACCCACTTTCCTAATGCACCATGATGGTGCAATTTTTGTTCTGGTCCAACATGTTAGGAACGAGCAAAACAAGCTTGAGATAAATCTTTATCTCATTCAGTGACGCATATTTGAGAGTGCGTCATGCGAAAAGTACGGGTACTACATTTTTAACAGCTTTAAAGAATTTCGTCTCCAAAATTCAAAAAAATAATATATTTTTGGACAAGCTTCATCGATTTGGATTTCCTAAGCATATGTCACATACCATGATGCTCAAACATCACACAAAGTTTCTTTAATTTTTCGTGAACAACAAGTAAAACTTTCTAACCATATGTCACATAACGCATATACCCAGGAATCTCAAGAGAATCCACAATGCTACCAAGAATATCAATTTTGATCCCCTAAGCATATGTCTCATACCGTATACTCATGATCGCAAAAATAATAATTCATCACAGGATCCTTAGTGCACGTCCCATGCCACATATTTAGGAATCCCCTAAGTGCACATTCTGGCAAGTAATTATTAATGCAGAACCGTCAGGATCAAACTCTAATTCCATAGCATTCAGATGCAAGCCTATCAACTAACGGTCTTTCAGGGTGCTAGTCGTAGGCGGGAGCTAGCCGGCCTAAAAATGCACACCATACAACTAACGGGTGGGGATGATTAGTCTTATTTTTTTCCTACCGTTCCAAATGGTCTTCCAGGTCACAAAGGTGGGTCGCCATTTAAGGTCTGCGAAACTCACAATAGTCGACTAAGTATAACACGACTTTTTATTCATGCGCAATAGTTGGCCGACTCTTTCAACTTACTCCCTCCGTCTTTTATTAATTGTCCTTAAGGGATTCGTACGAAATGTTATGACTAACACTATTTAATGTTATATTATTACTAAAATTAAAATTAATATATTAAAAAATATTAATTGGGTAATATTATTATTTTAGGAAATGTTTTAAGAAAATAAAAACCAAGATATTTTGTTATGGAATCCATATGAATAGGTAGAAGATTTATTATGAATTTTATAGTTGTCCATAAATATTTTTATTTAAAAAGGAAATGACGATTAATATGAAAGATATTGAATATATTTGTTTCCTTATATATGGTAAACTATTTAAAATTTCAGATTAAATTTATATTAAAAATGATTTTATGATTATAAAAAATAAAGGGTATATTTGATAGTTGAATGGAAAAATATGTCTATAAACAGAGCGGACATATAAAAAAGACAGATCAAAATAGAATAAAGGACATAAAAAAAAAGACAGAGGGAGTATTATTTTCCTTTCAAGGAAGAATTTGTAGTTTCATTACAAACAAATACTTACGAGTTAATAACTGACAGTCCTTGGTGTTTTATCTCGGAACTTGCTCTGATACCAACTGTGACATACCGTAAAATTACGCATTCAGCGCCAATCCACGCAGGCCGAAACTCCATGATGCACCACTCGCAAGTGCACTGATCAGGGCATAAAGCTTCACTTCTCGCCAGAAAAATGCACGTCGATTTTCCTTTCCAAACATGCTTCACAAGCATGGTGCCTTAAGCGTAACCTGCACAGCGTTCCAACTTACCCTGTTTCAGCGAAGGGTGTAAGGGTAAGATGAATTTTAGCATGCATCACTAGCATCCGAGTACTGTCCAGGCATAAGGCACGCCTTGGACTTGCACATAGGACATTGGAAGCCTATCCCTAGCTTCCATACTTCGCTTAAGAATTGAGATGCAATCATGCACTAGTCCTGCTCGTGCCAAGGGTACATTAGTCAAGCTCATGAGATCCCTTCCTTGCATTGTTCATGTGATACAAGTGCGTATGTAAACCTCCCTAACTTGGATACTGGTTAGCTTCAGTTTCTAGCCATGCCCAATACTGATAGGTTGGGAAACCTGTAATAAAATACTGCAAGTGCACATTGTCTAACCAGTGGACAATGGCAAGTACAGGTCGTTCCCACGAGGAATGTGAAAATACTACTACTAACTAATATGAAAAATAACTAATTAACATGATGAAGTTTTAGCGATTTTTCAAAAAATCAAAACAAAATGAAAGCAAAATAATAAAATGTAACCAAAGATGTGAAGTCGGTAACCATGCTTTTATTGGTAGCAACTACTACTTATATTCAATTATTGGAATGAAACATAATTATGAAAAATGTGTTTATCGTCCGTTCTATTGGCAACACCTATTATAAGCATAAACTCGCAAATAGCACTAGTATACCAAAACCATTGAACATCAAAGAAATTAAATCCAAGTATGCACTATCAAATTATATCAGCGAGTAAAGTGTACGAAACTAAAATATTGATTCACAATTATTAGCTAACTCTTCTAAGCATAACCCTAAGCAAACCCCATCAAAGAACTTAACCCAAGCATGGAATATCAAATAATGAGACAAATATTTGTGAATCTATCAATTATGCACATAGTTTTTTAAAACCGGTGAAGCAACAACTCGTTTTTCAGACAATCAATAAACAATATTCAAAGATTAATTTATTCAAATCATAATGGTCTGTTTCTATATAATCAATTCAAAGAAACCTAATACCCCACGTAGTTTCAACCACAAAAACCCTAGTTACAAAATTATTAGAAAGACATAGCTTTCTCAAAAGCCATAAACATGTTAAAAAGAAATCGATTGCTAATCAAAATAAAATTCCAAGCAAAAATTCAAACCATATTCTCTAGTTACGGCACTGTGGCCGCCTCCTCAAAGGAAGAACTCCAGCCGGCCTCCTCCATCTATAGTGTTGCGAATAAACTAAAAACAAAACCTAGCAAATCTGCTAAGGCCCAGTCCATCCGGGTCAATCAATTTCCAAATCTAGAATTGTCCATTTCTTTTCACCGGCCGGCCACTATTTTTGTCTCTCCAAATATCCTCGAACTCAACCGTGTTTTATGAGAACTCATCCATCAAACGCACCAATTCAGGCCAAGTATGACCCTAGACTCCATTCTCTTCACTCCCCGAATTTCAGTTCACGTTCCGACTGTGTGAAAGGACAATAGTCCCACATTACTAGATTCCGCATAATTAACTTAAATATAATATGGAAGGGATGCTCCACTTATTTCCAATTGGTTTTGAGTTGGATGCTCGCAGACTTTAACATGGTATCAGAGCCAAGCCCCAGACCCAGACCTGCTGTATGCCGAGTTACTGGCCGAAGTGTACCGATTTTGTCGCTTGTACACCCGGGGTGTAGGCCGAGTGGCCGATGTGTACCGATTTTGTCACATGTATACCTGTTACCGATTGAGTGGTCACTCATACGTAGGTCCACGTGTTAGACCGAATGACTGGCCTTACGCGTGAGAGGGCGTGTGAAAAGACAATAGTCCCACATTGTGCTAGATTCCGCATAATTATTAACTTAAATATAATATGGAAGGGCCGCTCCACTCATTGCCAATTGGTTTTGAGTTGGATGCCCGCGGACTTTAACAGACTGTAACCCGCACAATCAAAATCTTTACTCTGCCCACATCAACTGCTCTTAAGATGACCAGCTCTTCCCAGAACCACCTTCTAGAACTCATTGTTACAGCCATGACAAACTAGCGCCAACAATCCACTTTATCCAACTTATTTCAATATCCAAATGAGTCCTTATTCAGTCCATGCCAAGAATACCCAAATTATCTTGTTGTAAACACTCGAACAATCAGAACACTCAAACTTTGAATACAACATCATCTTTCATCTTCACGGTTCTATTCTCTAAATCTCTCACCAGCAAGGCATACTCAAGTCCCTTGTTACACTCGAACTACCAATGAGCTCCATAATCACCACAATACACCAAAAACACACCTCTTCAGTGCTGCTTTCACCAGTTCATCGAGATTGGTTCCATCTGTATTCACGGTTATATTCTTCTCAACCTCAGGCCACAGCACCGATCGTACAAGTTCAACTCCAACCAAATCCTCATGTCCATCCAGCCAACAACACCATTAATTAAAATTCAGATATTGAAAGCACCTTCCTCCGACGACTGCAACAGCTCGACCAAAGTCAGACGGACCACAACATCAATTCCCTTTCTCTCGGCCAATTTCTCAAACAAGAGGCGTGCATTATATACATTAGCTACAGGTAGCCCTCAGCTGTTTTTCCAACTTCTGTCTATAGCTCAATTGTACCTGCATTTCGAATTCTCACAAGAACAGAAGTTTCTTGAGCATACCATGACTGCAAATGATAGATACCCAAGCCATTCATCCTGAAAACTTCCAAATTCAGTCCCATACTCCCCTGACTGGCTTCACCGCATGAACCAAACAATTCTTACTGGTTCTTCGATCTCCTCAGCGTCCCAATTGAAAAAGAAGCTACAACCCCACTTCTTGTTACACTCCTTATTTCGCACACACAGCATCTCAATTATGTGCAGTGTCTCAAAATTTAAAATTAAACTCAACTTCAGTCCACTGTTGTCTCCATTCATCCCCGCTACTCCATCATTTAATCAACCGGCAATCACCACTCCACTGCATATAACAACATTTCTAAATAGTACCTATTGTGACTTCAAGAGAAGACCATCATCCCCGCTATCTTCCTTGACAGATTTATCCCATGCATCTTCACTGATTTTCGCAATTGGTACAATCGATTTACATCGAAGTTAAATCCATCTGTTTAATTCTCCATGTCTCGTCTGATATCATCAATACCCACCAAGCCAAAACGACTGAAACCTAAAGAATTATGCTGCTTGGAAGAAGACTTGATTCTGCTGTCTTGGAACGAAAATGAGTTGTGGCGAGAACAATGGACACGTCTCACTCCTTTAGCCCACTTGTGTAGCTCACACGTGCTTGGTAGAGAAACACATTTCTTTGTGTAATTGTATCACTCCTCCCTGGCCTTGAGATGGCTCAACCGGTGCTGATATATAAACACACGAGGCCAGTCACGTTTGAGGCTCTGTTGCCGTATTTTCTACAAAAACACTAAAATAATATCATTAGGTGACTAACAAGTACAAGTTAGTATAAACATGGGTGTAAAAATGTTGCACATGCGTTCTTATCAAATACCAACGTCGAATGTCTTGATCGGAAGTATGAGCATCCACGGAACGGACTGTAATTACTTTATCAAGTATGGCAACAATCATCTCTTTCTTTGCATTGCTGAGCCTACACTACACCAAAAACCCAAATTTACCACGTTTATTTTCGTTGCTAACAATTTAAGCAACACTTATGTATGTTTCCCACACGACGTCACAAATTATAGGCAACCTTTATAAGCGTTGCTTAAATTAATTAAAGCAACGTTTCATACGTGGCTTTATCCGTTGCTTTAATTAGACTTCAGGCAATGTATAAATTAATTTAAGTAACGCATATATACGTTGTGATTCTTGCGAAATATGTTACTAGAATTAAAAAAGGTAAAATTAATTGTTTGGTCCTTTTTTAGGTGGTCACATGTCAGTTTAGTTCTTTGGGAAAACGCCTTTACTATTTGGTCCATAATTATTTAAAAATATAAAACAGACAAAAATACATTTCCGTGTTAATTTTTACTTATTTTCTTGTAGCAGTTCATTCTGTGTGATGAACCATCAAAGTTCATTCTTACAAATGAAAACCTAATAAAAACCAAATTAAATCACATATGAATGAATTTCATTATTTCATTAAAATTCTACAAAAATTTCGTTATTAAGAACAAAAAGTCAGAGTTCATTTCTGGAATGAACTCCTGATTAAAACCTATATAAACCAGAGTTCATTTCTGGAATAACTCCTGAAAAAAACCTATATAAACCAGAGTTCATTTCTGGAATGAACTCCTGATAAAAACCTATATAAACCAGAGTTCATTTCTGGAATGAACTGCTGTAGCATCATCTTCGTCATCTTCAACAGCAGCAGCAAACATCATCGTCTTTAACAGCAGCAGAACTTTATCTTTAACACGAGCACCAAAATCAAAAATCTTCAACATCAAAATCAAAAAAATACATCCAAATAACATAAAAATCTTCATAGTCTTCATCATATTCATCGTCTACATCATCTTCAACAGAAGCAGCAGCAGCAGAGAAGAAATAAACACAAAATCATCGTCGTCTTCATCATCTCCATCTTCTTCAACAGCAGCAGCAACAACAAATGACGAAGAAACAAAAAAATCTCCGTCGTTTTCATCATCTTCATCATCTTTATCATCGTATTCAACATCAACAGTAGCTACATAAAAGAAAAAACCAAAAATTATTATCCTTCTTCATCGTTTTCAAGAGCATCAACAGAAAAACGAAAAAAAAATGGAGAGAGAAACTAGATCTGAAAACAGGAGGAGAGAGAAAGTAAAATCTGAAATAAGATATTTTCTATTGAATTTTTCTATATATATTGTCCCAAAAGGGTATTTTTATCACTACCTAGTGACAATTACATCATCCATGACGTCACTCTAGGACCAAACTATAATATATTTTTCCAAAAAGGACCAAACAGACAGTTGACTAGGTCAACTGGACCAAACTTTCTCTAATATATTATTTCTAGGGCCTAATGGTATTTCCTACATTAAAAAATATATATAAATTACAAAATCTAATTTGGTATTTTGGAAATTCCAATATTACAAATAATATAAAATCCTAACCTGATAAGACAATCACTCATCCTTTACAACGTTATGAAACTGAGTTTGAACATACATAATGAAACTCCATTCCAAAACTTAAGAAAATTCCTATAAAGCTACGGTTACATAAACATAATTTTTATTTGTACATCGAGACCGTTTTCCTTGGAAAAAAACTATAAAATTATAATTACAATAAAGACAACTTACCTTGATCTCTTCACGTGAAGAATATTATCAAGGGGACTCTCGAGTCACCACCTATTATTCTGTTGCAGTTAAGCCTTAACTGTCAACTGTGTTACTCGTTCTTAGCCTAAACGCCAACAGCATGTGCTTGCTGACAAATAGCTGCATATTTTAAACAATCAATTTCAGGCTTCATGTGGTTCTGGACAGTCAAAAAGTAACCCCAAACAAGAGTACCTTAAATCTGGCGTAGTCTTACAAAAATTACACTACGACAGATCTATTACACAGCCAAGTATTTGATTATATCAACATAAGGAATGTGCAATACAAAATAATAAACACTCTTTCTAAATATTCCTTAAGATCATCCAAAGAAAGTGGAAATGTCATACAAATTACAAGTCCATTTTTTTGTTCAAGATAACAATGCGAAGTATCATTCAGGATTCAACATCGAAATTGACAATTACTTCTATTTCTCAAACATGAAAAGTATCAGCAGGGAGGGAATCGAAAAAAAAGTGAAGAAAACACACCTTATTCCCCATTAAGAATAAGAGGAGCCATATATTCCAGCCAAATTCTGTGTGTTTCTTGATGCAACTCTCTTCTGTCCGGATCCTTCACTAGTAGATAAGTTGTTTAATGAAAAAATTCTGAATATAACTCGTCTAAAAGCATCTAAAACATAGTGGTTAAATTTTGAACATGAGTAAAAAGACCAAGAACACCTACTGAAAAAGCAGGGGTCTAACAACCTCACCCAATATTTCGTTTAAGCAATCTGTATGGAAAAACTTCAATATAATTCTGAGAGCACCAACTAATAAAGCGAGCTCAATCAAGAAATATATCCCAGAGTTGTATCTCTATTTCACAAAGTAATCAGCAAATCAAATAGATAGAAATCCGCGAGCCTGATTATTATGTGAAACAACTTGAACAAAGACCAATGTTCAAGTGTCAATCAATTTATATCAACAACCAAAGGTTGGATTATTTAATTGATTGAACTACGCACAACCTGTGATATTTAAATTATATAAACAAATATAATGCGGAAAAGAAATAACACAGACACCAGAAATTTTGTTAACGATAAAACCGCAAACGCAGAAAAACCCCGGGACCTAGTCCAGATTGAACACCACACTGTATTAAGACGCTACAGACACTAGCCAACTCCAAGTTAACTTTGGACTAGAATGTAGTGGAGCCTTAACCAATCTCACACTGATCAAGGTACAGTTGCGTTCCTTAAGCCTCTAGAACCACGCCAGATTCTGCGCACTTGATTCCCTTAGCTGATCTCATCCACAACTAAGAGTTGCTACGACCCAAAGTCGGAGACTTGATAAAAAAATCTGTATCACACAGAAAATTATATTGAATAGATAAATTTGTCTCCCACAGATATACCTACGAGTTTTGTTTCGTCTTTTGATAAATCAAGGTGAACATGAACTAATTGATAAACCAGACTTATATTCCCGAAGAACGGCCTAGTAATATCAATCACCTCACAATAATCTTAATCGATAGACGAAACAAGATATTGTGGAATCACAGACGATGAGACGAAGGTGTTTGTGACTACTTTTCAATCTTTCCTATCGGAGAATAAATCTCGAGCAAATATTAAAGAAGATAGTACTCAATCACAATAGAAAATAACAAGATCAGAACACGCAACTACAGAGAAAATAGTTGGGCCTGGCTTCACAATATCAATGAAGTATTTAAGTCGTTAACCTACTGGGTTTTAGAAAAACCTAAGGTTAAAGGAGAATCGACTCTAGTCGCAACTAGTATCACACAGGAGGTGTGAGGATTAGCTTTCCCAGTTGCTAGAGTTCTCCTTCATATAATCTCCAAATCAGGATTTGCAATCAATGTTACCTTGGTAAAAAATTATTCAATTCACCGTTAGATGAAAACCTGATTAGATTCAAGCTAATATCTTTCAACCGTTACATCGAACTTATCTTGTTATACACAAATGAAATGTACCAACATTTAGATAAAGGTAACCATAACTAAACGTGTACACTTAGTTGGTTCAACAATAGTTAACCGAGGTTAGTTATATGATCACTTTCATATCAACCTTATTCATCTTTATCACAGCTAGTTCAAATGACTCAAATGAAACTAGTTAGAGAGTTGTTCAATTGTTGATATTCTCATAAAAGTATACAAGACACAATTGAAGCAAAATCGATTTTGATTCACTCGAATCATTTCATAAACATTATAACCACGGTTTGCAAAAGATTTCATTCCTTAATATATAAATGTATTAGTTTATGAACTTTAGAACATAACCAACTCAAGTACGCGAACGAGTACGCATACTTAAGTAGCCGGACTGAGTTTGGTTTTGCCAGTACGCGAACGGGTACGCATACTTACAACCTCAGTTGAATTCTGGAACTTGGACTTACGCCAGTACGCGTACGGGTACACATACTTAGTTCCCGGACTTCCATTGACCAACAAGTACGCGTACGTGTACGCATACTATGGTTCCCGGACTTGGACCTTATACAAATGTGAATACACACACCATGTTTATATCCAATCATGGTTACATGTTCTAAACTCTCATTTCAACTATTGAAACATTCTTAGAAGACGAAAATAGATGTCTCACACAACTATTAGCTCCTAAGCAATTTTCAAGTGATCGAATGATCAATACGAAACATTCCGAGTCTACACCAAATGATTGCATCACACAAATCATGTAAGATGTTACAAGGCGATTTTCACATGATCATCTTTTGACTTTTGTCAAGAATAAGATGAACTTGGTTAAAGCGAAAGCTTACCAACACATATTTCGATAAATAGATAAGCGAGATAAACTCGTCTCGAAATATCAAATGTGTATAATTGAAGTCTATATAGCAATACGAATTTTGTCTCAAATAGGAGATGGAGTAGATAGTCTTTTGTTGATGAAGTTCCACAAGTTCCCTTGAGTAGTTCGTCGTCTTCATTCGATGAACGAAGTGAAGTCTAAAGCTCAACTACACATTCTATCATAATCCGAGACTTAGCTATAAGTAGACTAGAAATCAAGACTTATAGTTTTGGCAACTAAACTTGACAAACAAGCTTGAGATAGCAACGCTTGCGAGTTCGACCGAGCAGTGCTCTAACAATCTCCTCCTTTGTCAATTTTAGTGACAAAAGTATCATTGGATTAAAAAATAAATAAACTTTGTAGCTTCTCATCCAAATGCTTGATCTCCTTGGTTCTTCAACATTACTCGAAATCTTCGTCACTTCCAAGTACTCCAGTGATTTTGAACGTGTTCAACTCAGTATCATAGTTGTTGAAGGTCCGTAACTATAACAATAAGAAAACAATAGTTCTCAATCATTGTTATACAGTGTCATAGTATTATATATTACACGACATTAAAGTCCAATTGTATTACAACTTTGACAACAATACTATGGTGATATGTATCACTCCCCCTTTGTCAATACTTCACCTCACAATGAAAACCACTCCCCCTTACATAATGATCCGTAAACCATATGTATTTGTAGTGTGAACTACACATTAATTCTCCCCGTTTTTGTCAATATGAATTGGCAAAGGTACGAAAACTAGTGGGATCCTAATGAAATTTCCATAGAGATACTTCATGACCAAAAGAGAACGTATCAACTTTGTTTCTATGATTTTACATAGTCGAAACTTAGTGTATTCATCAAGGAGTTAATAAAGATACAAGATAACCCCTATAATATTCCACAACCGCACTCCCCACAAAGATTTTGCAACTAAGCACAAGTTCAATTAAGAACTCTCCCCCATAAAATGTCATTCCCAAAGGAACAACAAGAGCGACCTTACTTTTACTAGAAAAGAAGGATTTCTTTGGACATTAACAAATTACATGAAACATGAATTTGTATCCAGAATACTCAATTAAATTAACCACAAGAGAACCTATGATTAATTTAATCGGAAATGCTCAACATAAGAAAACTTATGGAGCCACACAGTACTTTCACATAAAGTGGATCAGGGAAAGATCAATACTGCGGAATATTCAAAGATTCATTCTATTTTTCATCAATATTTGCATAATGATATCATAGACTTAATCTTTGTCATCAAAAGTTCATTCTATTTTCCATCAATATTTGCATAAAGACATATAATAGACTTAACTTTTGACATATATGGGACAATCATAGTTCACGGACGCAAACACACATATCCCATAAAGTTTTTGCAATATAGAAAACCAATAAAGATTAATACTGCAAAATCATCTTCCAAATAAACTTTAGAATTTAAATAAATAAATATAAAAACATTGCAAGATGAAAATCGTTGGCAATAGCTATGTGTACTCACAATAATTGCTATTCCAATCCCTAGTTATCCTTCTTAAAACACAAGAATAAATTCTCATAAGAAGTTTCCTAGACAATTTTATTGAGAAAAACAAATAACATTTCACTTACTTCGAAGAGTCTTCTCATACCTTTTAGTCATCAAGTTCATCTTCAATAAGATCAATTCTGGATTCAAGATTATCCATCTTGTCTTCAAGTCTTTTAGTTGAAGATTCAAGTTCACTCTTCAAGGCACGTACTTGTTCTATGACAAGATTCATGGTAAGGGATAGTTTCTCAACGTGAGAGACATTTGGATTCACATCAGGAGAGGAATCACGTTTCTCTTGACACATTTCACTATCAGAGGAATCAAAATGAACTTTCTTAGAGGGAAAGAGAACAGTCCATACATCATCTTCTTTACTAGAAAGGCTTGAAGAAGAAGACATGGTGGAGAAGGTAAATGAAATGATTGCTTAATGGAAAACTTCTACTATAAAAAGGACAAAGATATGAGATAACTTCCCAAAACAACCTTTGACAAAAACCCTAATAAAAAGAGTTTTGTTAGGAAAACCTTTTATGAGTTCAGAAACAGTACTTAGCTCAATAACCAAAAATAGAGCAAATTAAGGAGATACACGAACTAGTCAACAGAAAACTTTTCACACCCCTCTTTGAGATTATAGTTCTTGTTTCCGGGGAAAGAGACAAGAACAAACTTTTTTAGAAAAATTACAATATGTAATTGTTAGAGCACTGCGCGGTCAAACTCGCATGCGTTGCTATCTCAAGCATGTTTGTCAATGTTAGTGATCAAAACTATAAGTCTTGATTTCTAGCCTATTTATAGATGTCTCAGACTAGGACATAGATAGTGTATTTGAGCTTAGATTTCACAGAGTTCATCATTTGAAGATGAAGAACTACTAAGGGGAGCTTGTGGAACTTCTTCAACAAAAGGTATGTGGAGACTTGAACTCATCTATCACTTTGGAAAGTCTATTTCTACTATCTCCTATATTGATACATAAGTCGTTTTAAGAAATAGTTTTCTCTATACACATTTGAGATTTCAAGCTGAGTATATCTCGCTTACATATTTCTCGAAATATGTGTTGGTAAGCTCTCTCTTCGACCAAGTTCATCTTATATCATGAGAAAATTGCCAAGTAACATCTTACATGGTTTTTGTGATACAATCATTTGATGTAGGCTTGGAATGTTTCGATAATGATTATTTCAATATCTTGAAAATTGCTTTGATGCTAATAGTGTGTGAAAACGACTATTATCATTATAGAAGAATGTTTCCATGATTAAAATAAAGAGTTGAGAATGTAACCATATTTAGATATAAGCATATATAGTGTGTTCGCGCATTAGTATATAAATCCATAAACTGGGAGCCAAGAGTATGCATATGTGTGTATACGAAATTGGTGAAGGAGACAGGTTAAGTATGCGTACAAGTACGCATACTCGCGGAAGTTTTCGAACCGAAACTTTCTGCTGAGTTTTGTTTTGACAAACTCTTAAACTAGTGACCTTAAGTATGCATACCCTTACGCATACTGGCGAAAGTTTTCGAACCGAAAATTTCTGTTGAGTTTGGAAACTAAACAAACTCAAATCCGGTTGCTTAAGTACGCATACCGTACGCATACTTAAGCTGGTTACTTTGTCAAATCGGTCAGTTCATGGACTTAAACATTTAAATCATAAGGAATGCAATCTTTGCAAACCGTGTCTATAATTTTCATGATTGATTCAAATGAATCAAACCGATTTGGTTTCAAGTGTGTTTCTGTTTGTAACATAATATTCGGGTACCGTTGCGGGCTAACTACATCACTATTGGCGGGAAATATTTGTCGGCCCAAGCCTAGTAGCCAGAAAGGTCGGTCCAGTTTTGTGATCCATTTCCAGAGGTCCGTTTCCACTTGAAACCCTAGAAGAAAGTTCTAGAACATCAAGATTATGGTATAAATATAGAGAGGAAAAAAACCATAGGGAAAGAGAAAGAAAAGGGGATTCGAGATTATGATACCCACAAAAAACTATTGTAATCTAATCAATAAAATAACTCTCCTTAGGGAGATTCATCCGTGGACGTATGCACAATGCCGAACCACGTTAAATTCCTTGTGTTCTTTGTTTTCCTTCAATTCGTTTTTTACCCCAATTTTACCCTTAATTTCAATAATCATCATCAAATCATCGTGTTTATGCCTAAAAGTAATTTTGGGCACAAACATTGGCGCCGATTAAGGGGATCGTGTAAAACAATCGTGTTTTACTATCAAGAAAAGTATGGAATAAATCATGAAAACTTGAAGTCGAGTTCGTGTTTCTTCAACCAGTAGGAACTTCATAGAAAAAGATAAACCTTTTTCTTTATTTTTATGGAATCTCTTTCTAGTTCTCACCCTAAATCTCTTCGCGAAATGAAACTACATCAACAAGGTGCGAAACTGAAGTTCGCGAAAATCGACAGTGATTTCATAGCAACCGTGTCAAGAATTTAATAATAATAATAATCAGCAATATTGTCGAATAAATCTTTTCCGACTTCGGGAAGGCCATCTCTAGTCCCGCGTTTGAATGACTTCAGATCAAGATGGTGCTGTCCTTATTATGCGATTAAAATCGGTGGACATCACATCGTTTAATCATGATCGGAACACACTAGTTGCAGTAACCAAAGTCGCAACGAGGTCACATAACAACAAGCTTCAGGAGCATTCAGGCTTTTTCGATGTGCGGAGGACGAATGCACTTATATTCGGACGAATGCACTTATATTCCTCATTTCTTTCGCCTCTCTTCGCCACGACTATCCTGGTTTGCGCACCCTGATTCTTTTGTCTATATATTTTGATTATGCACGGAGACCATACGGGTCTGATACCCAGTAATCATGGAATGCGTCCTTTACACACGCAAATGGCAAGGTCTATTGATGATAGCTTCAATTCCGCCATAATTTGGTTATAACGTTAAAGCTAATTCATATTTTGAAGCTAATTAATATTTTCAATTAACGTTACAATTTGGTTTTAACGTTATAACTTAAAGTTAATTCAAGTTTTGAAGCTAATTAATATTTTCAATTAATGTTACAATTTGGTTTTAACGTTATCACTTAAAGCTAATTCATGTTTTGAAGCTAATTAATATTTTCAATTAACGTTATAATTTGGTTTTAACGTTATGACTTATATAAGCTAATTAATATTTTGAAGCTAATTAATATTTTTAATTAACGTTGTAATTTGGATATAACGTTATAAGCTAATAAATATTTTCAACTCATACAGTCAACTCTGTAGATTTGATTCGTAATCCTGTCATGTTGTTTACAGAGACACACTTAGCAATATTTCTATGAAATTAACAAAGGGCTATTGAACGTTTTGACATGGTTGCATGTACTAAGTGTACACCTATTTGTATCCATATATGAAACTTCTCTCTTTCGATTTGCAATCACTGCATATATGAAACTTTCTTTCTTATAATCCGGATACTGCCATGTTAAATCTCCATTTGCAATCACTTGATTTTAATCAACCTTGCAACATTTCTTTCGATTTAACTGGAATTTCTATGTCAGATTAGCAGAGTGGAAGTCTTAATAATCCAATGTTGGACCTGACATTTTATTGAGAAACAGGCTACCCCAAGAAGTCAACAACACCTTTTGTGCAAAATCAGGGTCGACGGAGACTTGTCATGGCAATTAACCTTACCTGCAATTTTTGCACCAGCCAGTCACTTATCGTATGGAAGCTATGCGACTTCCTATGGTGCATGAAGGTTCAGAAGAACGATGCAGGCCAGCGCAACTAACAGTACCACCAACAAGGAGTTATGTACAACTTCCACCATCTGTTCGCTCCCGTTAACTAATTACTTTTATATGCTGACCATGCAGGTCCATAAAACCTCCGTCTGTTCGCTCCTGCTAATTCACACTTGGCAATCGTACCATAGAAAATAAGCAATGACGGCGAAACGCCCACATGCACCACCAATAGTTCAACCAATTTTCAAGTTTGAGTACAAAATCAACATGCTCGAAAATATTGAACCACCGTGTTGGAGATGAGAAGCTGCTCGGTCTCGCAGGGAACTCACGAACAACAGTTGATTCATGTGAACTTAATGATAAAACTCGTGGAGGGTTGTATGGTATCTCATCTTGCCATATACACAACATTGAAGGCTAAAGGTTTCACAATAGCCACACGGTTGACATCGAGGACTTTAGTTCAATTTCACCAATTATGCAAGGTGGAGCTTGGTTTTATTTTTCTTTTATTTTGTCGTGGACAAAAGACGCAAACTCATGCAGCTGTGGTGCATTTACACAACCCCAACTGTGAGTCTATTCCGTTAATCCATTAAGTATCACATACTACACCTTAAAATAATTTGTTCAATATATATTCATGTTTGGATAACACCTTCATCCATATTTCTATATTTTGTGATCTTGTGGAATGTGAAAGCTAATCACCGCAGATGAAATTTAGCTCCAATTTTACGATTTCATCATCAATTCAAACATAATACTGCTCAAGAACAGTAGCGACGGTTCGAGTCCTACGCGAGTTCTAACAGTGGAATTATTCTTCCCTCCATACTAAGAGACCCTCGTCCTACTCAAATTTCCAATTCATGCGCGACCAAAATGCAGCAAGGAGGTGCACCCTTGTGCGAGCATTTAGCAGCATGACACTTGATGAGGGCGAGCTACGTATCACTCCAACTACGACGATTGTCACTTGGGGGCGAGGTACGTAGCACCTTGGCGCAAACAACAATTTTTGGGGATTCGCGTGACACTCCGAACAACATGCTCGGGGGCGAGTTGCGTGACACCTAAATTTAATTCAAAATTCATCAGCCCATTGTTTAGGTTCGATAAACAAGTGGGAAGTCAATCTAGATCGTGTTCAAAGTTCCTTCTATTGCAGTTTGAGAGATGATCCAGCAAAAAAAAATAAAAAAAAAATCATTCTACGGGGAGCATCAACAGCACATAAACAAACAAGTTTACTAGTACAGACAAGCACTTCAGTTTCTTAGTATTTGTATATGGCAGGGGGGCGGCTACACTATAACTAAGACAAAGATCAGAGGAATTTTTCTTATAAACTCAATATATGGATTTCATTTCTTGAAAAAAAGTGGCAGTGCTAAACAAGAGAAGTGTGGATGGAGCAACAATCTAGAAGTGGATATGCATTTACTGTCAGGCAAGTGGTATTGCAAAATGTGTAAGAGCATAATTACACAAGAATACGAGCAACCAGTCTAGTTCAGCAAACAGGACACTTGAGAAGTTTTTAATAGCAGGATCATTGGTTTTTATCACACTGCCTCAAGCACCAACAACTTAAAAGGATGAGAAACTACTAGCATAAACAAGTTCTTATATTCGAAATAACTTGTATATACTAGTGGGGGCGAATATCATACCACAGACAACAACGATATCAATATAAAGCATTTCAGAGCCGCGATCAACATGGATGTCCAACCATCTTAATTTTTCCAACCAAAGGTTAACATCCTTACGAAGGCTGTTGCTTCACAAGTAATTGAAGGAAAGTATCATGCATACATGGCCAGTATTTTCACTACTGCCGTCATCACCAAAATTACATGTATGATTAGTTCGAGCGTCGTTGCTTCATGTACAAAAGTATGGTTTAACGCCCCGAGTACCATCAGATACTTAGGCCGAGAACTCTACTGAAGAGTTCAAAAATGCAGTCTTACGTTAAAAAAAATTGCTGCAAATGGTGAATAAACAAAAGTCAGAGCGCCCCTACCGATTTTTGAAGCCTGGAGCAAGTCAGTTCTCCCAAGAATCTGGAAGTACACCTCCGATTTCTTCCAAGGATAGTTTCAGCTGCAATTCACGGGATTTCAAGTTAGCTAACTCCTCAGTCAGCACCCTTATAACGGCAGACAACTCAGTATTTTTGCTCTCCAACCGTATGATTTCCAGTCTCAAACCTGCATCAGCACCACCTTCCAAAGCACGTTGTCTTAGCGCACCATTCAGTTGAGTCGCGAATTTAAGAAACTACGGGAGTAAGAGTAAATAATATTATACATGTTATCCTCTTAGCTATTCAACAAATACAAGAAATAGGTAGCCATTGGAAGGATGCAACTTGAGCAAAAAAGCATTGTCAGGATAAAGCGTTAAACTAGCGCTTTTAAATCTTGATATATCTAAGCAAATGTGATCGAGCTAGTCTCTTTAAACTAGTCGAGTTCGAGGCATGCCATTTAACCAAGGGCACAAATAGTGAATTGATCAATTTACTTGGTTGAAATGTTCTATCATGGTTTGAAGCAAAATGTTGTGATCAGGCTCGGTTATCAACTGAACTGGAGATGGAGAGGCAATGGAAGGTCGACTAATGCCAGGGTCAGATTGCGGGATTGAAGTGGGTCGGCATACTCTAACATTTTCATTCTCCGGACAAGGGTTAGTCGAGCCACTTCCCATCATTCCAACGTCAGAAAATACAGCAAAATTGGACAAGGGATGGCAAAGGTGGTTGGATAACATTTTCTTCATTATCACGAGTAGTTTCTCTGCAGTCTGAAGCGTTCGAGAGTGCGAATTCAATTATCAAATTTAGAGTAATCAAGACTAGAAATCTGAGATAGTCATGGATGTACCTGGTGATAAAGCAGTGTCATGGGAAGTTGTCGCATTGTCTTTGCTAGATGAGGTGTCATCAGCAAAAAGAGTGTTGGAGAAATCATTTCCTCTTACGGCTTCTCTTCCTGAAGGAACTTCAGCATCACCCAAGTCGGTAAAAGGACTAGGACATCCAGAAGAGGTATCATTAGAACTTTCAGTGTTCGTTCAAAGAACCTCATCACTAGAACCTGAATTCGTGCTCTCTCTATTTCCGTCAAAGGCAGGGGCGATTCCACATACTGGACAACACGAGCTCACTTCTTTAAAAGAATATCCTTTGTTAACCAAGCGTTTACAGCGGCGAGTAGGTTGGCAAATCTTTCCAGACATAGCATCAGGAACTATTACAAACTGTGAAGCTTTATTCATTAGTGGGTTCTTCGGACGTCGGCCATTAAATGTGAAAGGAAGGAGCTGATCACCTTTACGAAGCCTCTTGAAATGTGTTTTTCCATTGCTAACTCCAAAATCATGGGCATCCAAGGAAGTAGCACCAGCCGTTTTTGTCTTATAATGTCTTCGGCGAACTCTAATCAAACTAGAAGAAGAGGAAGATCCTTGAAGATAATCGGTCTCTATTGAATTCATTTTGGGTGCTTTAGGAGAACAACCGTCATAAGACTCGGAGTCGGAATCGATGACAGTAACTCTTGGCCTTTGATTAAGAGGAACAGCATGAGATCTGAATGCCAATGAAATTTCAGCAGAAAGATTCTTAGCATTAGGAATGCACAGTAAGGTGCCGCCGGGGTGAAATCGTCTAAATCGTTCGAGGTCAGCATCAATCGTTCGAGGTCAGCATCAATTTCCGAAGAGGAAGGACACATTTCTACAAGTACAAAAATAATATGTTCGCAATGGGGAGCAAACAGTTAATGCAATGACAAGAAAATGTCAATTTTAAACATTCAGGAGTCAACACAGCAATAAGCATGAGATAAGGAAGAGGGAATCTATAAACTGGATCCCAAAACAATAATCATTTTTTCATTCAAGTTGATAGCACACATGCTCCATGTGGAGATTAGTATTTTGGGTTCGGCTATATTCCTTCCGGAACGAGTACAAGGTAATCAGATTCGTCAGCAATGAGAACGGTTATCAGGCATACGTATACTCCCTCGGTAGTGGTAATGGATGGCGGAACATTGGATTTATAAACAAGACAATCTATAGATCATGAAATAGCGGGAAATCATGGCGTACCGTCCATTAGGATGGTGCTCTTATTTGACAGTCACAGAGAATTACATACCTGGTGTTGGAGTGAACCTGAAAGTGCGCCATTTTCGTGATTCGGACTTCACCAGTAGTTTTCCTTCACAACTACCAAAATCAATTGGGGCTTTCTCTCCAATAGATCATGAAATACAAAATAAGAAGAATACGAACCTTGGTGAATACAACAGCGAAGAGGTTAAACAAATGATTAACTTAATGAAGCCATGGTAATTTTTGGTTTCTCTAAGTCGATAATTTTTTCTCAGTAGTTATACTGAATTTTGGATAAGACGAAACAAAGAAGTTTCATCCGAGGAGACAGATCTGCCAAGATAAAAAGGAAGTATGGTATGGGAAAAGACAATCTTACCCCTGGAGGCTCATTTTATGGTTCGAAAGAAAAATAAATTAACACAACGGTGGAAATTGGACAGGTCCAATCAGTTAAAGGATTAAGCTATACACCAGGTGGGTAGGTCCAACACCGGAGGCCCAACGACTCTACCAAGCTGAAGACCAGAAGAAAACGAAGTTCTATACACCAATTTACTCCGCATGCTAAGTGCTAATGGGGGCGAAAATTAGCCTGGCACTTTTAGGGGCGACCCCAATCGAATTAGGGGCGACATATTTATTCCCAACCCATATACACCGTCAAGGGATGTCCAAAAACGCGGAGATTACGTTAATGCCCTTACATAATCGGATGATATTTAGTGCCCGATTATTATACAACAATCGGAATATTAGTAACTATATTGTACTACCGATTATTATCGATTTTGTGCCTAACGCGCATCTGGCTTCTATAACAATCGGTAAGAAAAAGAACCTCACTAGACTACCGATTATAGTAGCTCCTAAGTTCCCAAAATTGGTGATTTCGCCAAGGAAGAAATTTGGGGCAACTTTATAATCAGAAGTCATATTAACTACCGATTATTCTAGTTCCCAAATTCAAAAAAAATGACATTTCTGCAAAAACAAAATTTGGGGCAACTGTATAATCGGAAGTGAAAGTACTTCATTTGACTACCGATTATACAGTTGCCCAAACAAAATAAAGTCGTTGGAACTCTAAACTCTATATAAGGATTGTATCCTTTTACCCTATATGGAACACAAATACCTTTAAACTCTCTCCAACACCATCTTCAACATAATGGCCCAACCATTCATTAATCCTACGGAGTTCACGATTGAAGAAGATTTATCTTTATGTAGGCGCTATGTTCAATTCTATCCAAGACGAGGAGAAGAACGTAGGCAAAGAGGCATAATGAGTATGAGTTATTTGGGGAAAATTCATGAAAAATTCTGCGCCGACACCGGTAACCCAAACAACCGTCACTCCGCTGATCTTTTCTGCCGAGTTGGTTCAATAAACAGACACGTCGAAGAATTCGTCCATTTAACTTATCTTGTGAATCAATATCGATTGATGGGTGAAACCAATTATGAGGTTATAGAACGATCTCTCGGGGAATGGCGGAGATGGAAAAGATCAAGCTTCCGTTATGAAGCTCATTTTAGAATCCTTAGGGCGATGGAAAGATTTAATCCGTTTAGGACTCGTCCAACACGTCCACGACGCTAATCACAATACCTTGTAATGGAATTGCGGGAGTTCAATGTAAAATTATGATGATGTGTATAGGTGATATTGTTATGAATTTCAAAATATTTATGAAAATCGGAATTTTAATTGTTGATCTAACTACCGATTATACGCCAACGGCTAGTTCGTTCAAAAGAAACTAGCCATGCCTCAAAAACCACACACAATCGGTTGATAATACATATTGATAAACCTCCGATTATACTACTCTAATGAAACTGAGAACTCTGTTGACAAAACATCCTATAATTGGAAGTATATAACAATAAATATTTACCGATTACACATAATCGGGTGCTGTGTTAAACCATTCCCTACCGACTGTGTGTAATAATTGTACGTAATTTCACTACAGTCTTGTAAAAGTACCCATCAACGGCCATATTTTCAAAAAAAAAGAGACGTTGGGACTCTCATCTATATAAGGAGAGTAAACTCTTCTTATTTATGCACCAAACAACACATATATAGCATCGTGTATTCTACAAATAGATTTTCCATCGTCTACTCTTGTGAATTCATTCTATATCTCAACTTACAAGCATGGCAACGTTTGACGCAGCTGAAGATTTGGTCATTGTGAAAACATGGTATCGTGAAACAAGACGTGAAGATGTCATAGCAGGAAGGTTAACACCCGAAGTCTTTTGGGCGAGGGTATATAGCCAATTTGTGCGAGAGTATGGAAATCCAAAGCAAAGATCACTCCAACAAGTTCATGATCGTTTCCGACTTGTCCAAAAATGGGCAAATGATTACATAACGATACAAAAGAGGATGTTTAACACTAGCCACTTAAGCTTGTCGATCCAACAATTTGTAAGTATAACGCTCGGTTATTATTTTTAAATAACACCGGGTGTTTAATCTTTTTTACCAAAACGAAGTTGACATTATTTTATGTTTGTTTATGTAGGAGACACTTGAAAAAATACAGTACTTAGTGGAAAAGGGTGAAGAATTCACTTATGATGGAAGTTATGAATTCTTGAAGTCAGTCGTAACAGTATAAATGTTGATTGATGGTTACAATCGGAAGTTATTATTTTATATTGTCTACCGATTCTGGCAAGATTTTCAGCTTTTTGTCAGACTTTGGTGACAATCGTAAGTTTATGTTGTCTACCGATTCTGGGAAGATTTTCAGTTTTGTTGCCAGAGTTTGGTGACAATCGGATGTTTATGTAATATGTAATCTACCGATTCTGGGAAAAAAAATTCAGTTGTTTTGTCAGCCTTTTAATCGGAAGATAAATTCAAAAAGTTAATAACCGATTATAATATTGATTGAGTCTGTTCACAAAAGCTTGTATAATCGGTAGATATATTAAAAATATAACTACCGATTATAGCTTTATACTTCACAGTATTTTCCACAAAATTCCAAAAAAAAACAAGTACAAATAGGGCTTTCCAAAATACATCTTTCAAACATAACGATCATTGATCTTCATTATCCGAGGGAACCAATTCCAGTAGGCCTTCCGGGAAATCCTCCTTCATGACGCGATCCCAATCCAACATGTTGGTCTCATATTGTTTCAAACAATCATTACAATGATTCGTTGGGAATTAATCACTCCAACCACCCAACGGAGGTAATGGGCAACCCCTCTTTACTCTTAAACCGATAAAATGCACCTCATTCACAAATGCCATAACAATCCTTCTATCTTTAACCGATTCATCGCAAACCGTCCTTGTAGGTGTAAACGTAATAGAATGCCCATACATAGGAGGAACAAAGAAATGTACCACGCAATTCAAAGCGTCCGCTAAGAGATATCCACATTTAGGCATTGTCATCCAATACTTGGATCTGATTGTCTTCAATCCCTTTCGGCACTTTACACGCGCAACAAAGTCATTGAACTCTAGTTTTTTGTCGTGCCTATCTCCTTCCTTCATCATCTCCATATAGAAATCCTTGTCCTTTATTAGTTGTACCGCCATCTTAGTTCTTAAATTTTGCCATTGGGTGACATCTTGGTTCACCGCCTCTCCAAAGTAACCAATTTGTTCCGAGGCGACGTGAAACCCACAATTGCCATCCCCATCAACCTCGTCGGTGGACAAAACAAATGGAACAATGAGTGGAGGGAGTTGTTTCATATACTCTTCTATAATCGTATACCTTGATCGTGTTGGTCTTCCATGAAAATCCTAGGACAACGAAGAGTACCATACTTCTCTCTTATAGTCACCATTTCCGTTTATTGTGTTTGTTGCGAGTCGCTCATTTAATCAATAACTATGGAGCTAGTTTGGGTCTCCACTAACAAAACTTATTCCACCGCCTCGGCTTGAGTTACTTGAGAAGGCTTCGTAGAGACCTTTGGACTCACTTGTCGGGTGGTTGGTCCATTTTGATCTTTTCTTGGATGACCTCTTTTCTTGGGTTGCGGCTCATCTTCATATTCGGCTTCCGAACGCTCATGCCGACACAATATTCTTTTGTTAGACAAATGCTCCTTTAATTCATTTCTTTCAATGGTCCTCGACACTTCGGTGTTTGGCCTACCCGCCCCCTTTTGCTTAATAGGTTCATCAACCTCCCTTAAACAAGGTTGAAGAGCTTGCTCCAAATCATGCATCAATATTTGCTTCTTGGCGCCATTTGTTGTAGCATAACGCTCGGCTATTCTTGCATATAATTCCGACTCCATGAACGATGGACCATCGACTACGGGGGTGCTTGGAGTGAAATTTAATTTCTTCCATGAAAGCGTCGTCTAGGGTTTCATCTCCATCAAAGTTTGGATCATTCAACATATACCCCAAATCGTCATCTCTAAACGGTAGTGAACCTTGAACTTCAACAACTTTACGTCCTTCTTCGTACCCATCCATGTTTATGGAAGTTGGCAAAAATCGGAAGTTGGCAACATATACCCACTTCTTCTTCTTTTTTTTCTTCTTCTTCTCTCACTCAATCGGGAGATACCTCACAATGAGTCAAAAAAAATTTCCAAACACTAATATATAGACCCCAGCCTACCGATTACAAGAGTTTTCTTCCGATTATTTTGTGAAACTACCGATTATTGTTTTGGCTACCGAATATTATAGTTTTTGGCAAAGGTGGAATCCCTGACCACTTATAATCGGTAGGGTATAAGTTTTATCATCTACCGATTATGACAGATTTCAAAATTTCGCAAATAAGGATTTTAGAAAAAAACTCATTTTGGGGCAACATTTAATCGTTAGGTTTTGGAACCAATTTGACGTCCGATTATGGCTACATCCAAATCACGAACCACATGGTTATGCCTGGCTCTGTACCTTCTAAACCTATGGATTTTGGCACAGGTTGGATTTGGGGCTTCGTATAATCGGGCGGTAAGAAGTAATAAACTCTACCGATTATGGTAGATTTCAAAATTCATCACATGAAGGATTTTAGAAAAACTCATTTTGGGGCAACCTATAATCGGTAGGTTGTGGAACCTATTTGTCTTACGATTATGGCTACATCCAAATCACGAACCACATGGTTATGCCTGGCTATGTACACTCAAAATCTATGGAATTCGACAAGGGTTCGATCCGGGGATCCTTACAATCGGTAGGTTGTTAAGTTGATAGACTACTGATTATGGTATATTTCAAATTCCCTTACATGGAGGATTTTAGAAAAAAACTCATTTTGGGGCAACCCATAATCGGATGGTTTGGTAATATATTTAACTCCCGATTAACGCTGCATCCAAAACACGAACCAAGTGGCTATGGCTGGCTGTGTGCACTCAAAACCTATGAAATATGGCAAAGGTTGGATCTGGGATCGTTATAATCGGTGGGTTATATAATTATATACCCTACCGATTACGGTAGATTTCAAAATTCATTACGTGAAGGATTTTAGAAAAACTCATTTTGGGGAAACTTATAATCGGTACTGTATGTAACCTATTAGGCTTCCGATTATGGCTACATCCACAGCTCAAGCCAAGTGGTTATGGTTGGCTCTGCACCCCTCAAAACCTATGGAATTCGGCCAGGGTTGAATATGGGGCTCCTTATAATCGGTAGTCTTACAAGTTGGATAACCTACCGATTATAAAAGGGATTATTAGCCGAAGTATCTACACAATAATCGGTAGGTATAGTTTCAATTTAACCTACCGATTCACCTTTAACCTACCGATTATGGTATTGATACCGATTATATAAGGGCATATTGGCCATTTCGAAAAATCGAAGATAAGGGGTAGCTTAGATTTACGTTTGGGTGACCTTTTTTGTCTTTTAGTGTCGCCCGTAATTCTTTTGGGGTCGCCCCTAAAAGTGCCAGGAAATTAGATGTATATTGCAGAATTTGTTTCTAAATTTCTAAAGGGAGATACATAATATTTCAACAGCCGTGGAGTTTGATTGTGGGCAATTCGCACGACACTCCGACAAATGCAGCTTAGAAGTCCAATTATCTTAATACCACAATAAATTATGGGTTAAGAGGGGGCGATGTTTGTACCATAATATTCGGGTACCGTTGCGGCCTAACTACATCACTATTGGCGGGAAATATTTGTCGGCCCAAGCCTAGTAGCCAGAAAGGTCGGTCCAGTTTGGATCCATTTCCAGAGGTCCGTTTCCACTTGAAACCCTAGAAGAAAGTTCTAGAACATCAAGATTATGGTATAAATATAGACAGGAAAAAAACCATAGGGAAAGAGAAAGAAAAGGGGATTCGAGATTATGATACCCACAAAAAACTATTGTAATCTAATCAATAAAATAACTCTCCTTAGGGAGATTCATCCATGGACGTATGCACAATGCCGAACCACGTTAAATTCCTTGTGTTCTTTGTTCTTTGTTTTCCTTCAATTCGTTTTTTACCCCAATTTTACCCTTAATTTCAATAATCATCATCAAATCATCGTGTTTATGCCTAAAAGTAATTTTGGGCACAAACAGTTTCCTATGCAATTGAACAACTTTTTAACTAGTTTCATCTGAGTCATTTGAACTAGTTGTGGTTAAGATGAATAAGGTTGATATGAGAGTAATCATATGGCTAACCTCGGTTAACTATTTGTGAACCAATATGGTGTACAATTTTAGGTACGGTTACATAAACCCAAATGAGGGTACATTTCATTTGTGTTTAACAAGCTAAGTTCGATCTAACGGTTGAAAGATATTAGCTTGGGAGAATTAGATTTTTCATCTAACGGTGAATATTGAATGCTTTGTTACCAAGGTAACTTAGATTTCAAACCCTAATTTGAAAACTATATAAAGGAGAACTCTAGCAACTGGGAAAACTAATCCCCACACCTCATTGTGTTACTAGTTGCATAACTAGAGTCGATTCTCCTTTAGCCTTAGGTTTCTTCTCGAGACCCTGTAGGTTAACGACTTGAAGACTTCATTGGGATTGTGAAGCCAGACCCAACTATTATCTTTGTAGTTGCGTGATATGATCTTGTTGTTTCTATCGTGTTGAGTGCAATTGGAATAATTGGCTCGAGATTTTATATCTCCGATAGGCAAGATAGAAAAGTAATCACAAACACTTCGTTTCATCGTTTGTGATTCCATAATATCTTCTTTCTCTAGTCGATTAAGATTATTGTGAGGTGACTGATAATTCTAGGCTATTCTTGGGGAATATAAGTTCGGGTTATCGATTGGTTCTTGTTCACCTTGATTTATCAAAAGACGGAACAAAAACTCTTGGGTATTTCTGTGGGAGACAGATTTATTCAATCCTATAGACTTTTCTGTGTGAGATAGATTTGTATATCAAGTCTTAGACTTTGAGTCGTAGCAACTCTTGGTTGTGGGTGAGATCAACTAAGGGAATCAAGTGCGTAGTATCCTACTGGGATCAGAGACGTAAGGAGCGCAACTGTACCTTGAATCAGTGTGAGATTGATTAGGGTTCAACTACAGTCCAGTTCTAAATTAATTGGTAGTAGGCTAGTGTCATTAGTGGCTTAATACAGTGTGGTGTTCAATCTGGACTAGGTCCCGGTATTTTTCTGCATTTGCGGTTTCCTCGTTTACGAAATTCTGGTGTCTATGTTATTTCTATTCAGTATTATATTTTGTTATATAATTGAAATATCACAGGTTGTGCGTTAAGATCAATCAATTAGAATATCCAACCTTGGGTTGTTGATTTACATTGATTGAAACTTGAACATTGGTCTTTGGTACCGTTAAAGTTACTCCTCTTATATTCAATCGGGCTCACAGATTTCTATTTGCTGATTGAATTAAGAGTTAGAGATATTAAAACTCTTTGAAACACTTTATTCTAGATTGAGTCTGACTGTCTAGTTGATTCTCTAGAAAGTGTATTGGAGTAAGTCCTCTCTGATTTCCAAACGAATTGTTGGGTGTGGTTGTTAGACCCCCTCATTTTCAATTGGTATCAGAGCAGGCAAACACATTAAATACCTCATAAGTCTGTGTTTGTAGCGATCTGATATGGACAAAGGTGATATCTTTATAAACGTACCATCAGCCTTCGATGCTCAAATCACTTGTGGTGGAAAATTGTTATGCGTTCCTTTCTTCAAGCGCGTGATTTTCAATCATGGGTTTATGTGGTTAATGGCTATGATGCTCCCGTTGTGGCAGTAGGGAATGCAATTGTTCCAAAGAACATTGGTGAATACAATGCTGCCAAGATACTTGATGCAAAGCAAAACTCCGACGGTTTGAATGCCATCATACATGCCATTACCCCAGATCTTCAGCACCTATGTGACTACGTGCAGTCTAAAGATGCTTGGGATATCTTAGAAACCGTATTCGAAGGAAATACCAGCGAAAAGGAATCTAGGCTTCAAACCCTTAATTCCGATCGAGAAAACCTTCGTATGGCAGAGAAATATTCGTTTGATGAGTTTAATCACAAAGTGTCTGAAATTGTTAATGCATCTTTTACATTGGGTAAGATTATTCCTGAAAAGGACATTGTGATGAATATTCTCAGATCGCTGCCATCCAGACACGATTCTAAGAAGCATACCATCGTTGAAGGAAATAACCTTGATGCTCTCTCCAGAAACACATTGGTTGGAAAACTAAAGATCTTTGATCATAAGCATACATCCAAAATTAGAAAGGATGTTGCCTTCAAAGCACAAAAGAACACTAAATTACTTGACAAAAGTAAAAGTGTTTATGTCTCTGATGATGATCTTTCTGAGGTTGATTCATCGGATGAAGATCTTGACAAATCAGTCTCTTTGATCACTAGACAGTTTAAAGATCTTCTATTTAAAAGAAGTAAACGGTTTTCTAGAGACAAACATAGGCCATCAGTTAAACCTCACAACCGCATTCCTTCTAAAAATAGGGATGCTGACGAGGCTGATGACGAGGATATGCCACAGTGCTTTAAGAGTAAAGGTTTTGGTCATTTTGATGAGTGTCCAAATCTTACAAAATACACTGGAAACAAAGGTCTTGCTGCAGCTCTTGATGAAATGTCTGATCACTATGATTCCAATAAAGACGAAAAATCAAGTGTTGCACTTCTTTGTGAAGATATTGATTTTAATAATTGTAGCAATACATATATCAATCTTGATATTCTTCCAGAAGAAGATTCAACCAATCTGGAAGAAAAAATTAACCTTTCTGTTGGAAACCCTACGTCTGATTTTTCAGGTTCCACTCTGTGTCTAGCAGCTTGCACATCTCGTGTGTCTGAATCATCTTATTAGGGACATGTTCTTATTGTTCACTCAAGGGTCATGAACTTTCGAAGTGTTACAAGTATAAACACAAGATGAGACATGTCAAGAGACTTCAACGAAGATCAAATCGCCTAGCAAACAAGCTCAAACTTGTTCAAAAAACCCCTGAGGTATGTAAGATTTTATCCTCTTCAAAGAAGTTAGTTTCCAAAGATAAGTCAAGACCACTAGAGAGAAAATTATGGTCTAAATGGTTTGATAGACAGGGTTCTATGAATTCCTTTCAAAGAGGTTATGGTGGACAAATTGTTGTTCACCGCAGCACAACTTAATTGTGTTGTTTTAGTGCATGTTGTCTCATGTGCCTAATAAAAAGAGACAAGATTGTGCACACCTCAGGCTTAAGAAAAAAAAAAAAAACTTTTTGTTTTTGTTTTCTTAGTTTTGCTGTTTCATATCTAAATTGATTGATATTGGAAGAGACTTCCCTGCGTTTTCAATAAAAAAGAGGGTTATTCTCGTCAATTTCACTCTCTTTAGGGTCGTGAATTGAGCGTGCGTGAACCTGTGTGGTTAAAAGGTTCCATAACTCTACATGCCTTTTTCCTTCTCTGAAACTCTTTTCATCTTAAGACTGCCTGTTGAGTTTAAATTGTGATTTCCTCTCACAAACCTATACACATATGGAGACTCCAAGCATCATGTGTTCTGATGAAAAAGATGTTAATATGATTGTTAAGCCATCAATCATAAAGGAAAAAGAAAAATCTCCGTTGCCTCCAACTTTGAAAAGAAAAAGAAGGAATGTGAGGAAGACAAGAGTTTTTCCTTCAAATTCTCAGAAGTTTTCTGATGTTCTTGAAGAGTTGAAGGAAACAAGGAAGGAGATGCAGCTAATAACGGATTATGTTATGAGAACTCTCGAAATTCAGAAGACCCTGGTTCGACATCATCAGCCTAGAAGGTTTGTTGGAATTGACTCCTTTCTTGACGAACCTTATGTTCCCATGGCTGTCGACGACAAGGAGTTCGGGGACGATAAAGAATTTTTCAGAGGTCTCAATGTCTAGTAAATCTTCTTTTAGAGAATTTATTTCTTTTTTTTTGAAGAATAACTAGGGTTTGGAGTAGCCATTGTTGTGAGTATACATAACTATGTCCAACGATTTTCATCTTCAATGTTTTTAGATTTATTTATTTAAATTCTAAGTTATTTGGAAGATGATTTTTGCAATTTTAATCTTTATGATTTTATATATTTCAAATTTTTATGGGATATGTTGTTTACGTCAGTGAACCTGTGACTATCTCATACTTGTTCAAAAGTTATCTCTATTATGTCGGTATGAAAGTATTGATAGAAGATAGAATAAACTTTTGACATTACAAAAGTTAAAGCCTTTTATGTCATTGTTTTGATGTAAGAAAGGATAAAGCTTTTGTTTACAGGGATTAAGTCTATTATATGTCATTGTGCAAATAGTGATGGAAAATAGAATGAATCCTTGTTTATTCCACAGTATTGGTCGATCTCTGATCCACATTTTTGTGCACATACTGTGTTTCTCCATAAGATTTCTTATGTTTGAGCATGACCAACTAAATTAATCATTCTCTTGTGGTTATTTTAGTTGTTTCTCCGTAAGTTCACTTATGTCGAGCATGACCAATTGAATTGATCACGTCGTGGTTAATTTGGTACAGTATATCAATTAAATTGATCGTGGGTTTTCTTGTGATTAATTTGGTTGTATTTTTCGATTGTATTACTCACGGGTTCTCTTGTGGTTAATTCAATTGAATATTTAGGATACAAATTCATGTTTTCATGTGATTTGATTTTATCCAAAAGAAATCCTTCTTTTCAGCAAGGTCGCCTTTGTTGTTCTTTCAGGATTGACATTTTATGGGGGAGAGTTCTTTTTGAACTTGTGCTTAATTGCCAAATCTTTGTGGGGAGTGCGGCTGTGGAATTTTTAGGGGTTTTCTTGTATCTTTATAAACTCCTTGATGAATGCATTTAGCTTCGGCTTTATGATGGCATCTAAATAAGTGGATATGGTATTCTCTTTTAGTCATGAAGTATCTCTGTGAAAATTTCATGAGGATCCCACTAGTTTTCGTACATTTGCCAATTTATATTGACAAAAAGGAGGAGAATTAATGTGTAGTGTGATACTACAAATACATATGGTTTACGGATCATTATGTAAGGGGGAGTGGTTTTCATGTTGAGATGTAGTATATATTGACTAAGGGGGAGTGATACATATCACCACAGTATTGTTGTCAAAGTTTTGATACAATTGAACTTTGATGTTGTGTAATAATACTATGACACCGTATAACAATGATTGAGAGCATTTTGTTTTCTCATTGTTATCGTATCTTGGAGTACGATGTTGAACGTACAACCTTTAGGATCATGGAGTACTTGGAAGTGACGATGATTTCGAGTCGCATTGAAGATGCCAAGGAGATCAAGCATTTGGATAAGAAGCTACAATTTCTATCTAATTTGTAATCCATATGTATTGATAGTCACTAAAATTGACAAAGGGGGAGATTGTTAGAGCACTTCCCTGTCAAACTCGCATGTGTTGCTATCTCAAGCATGTTTGTCAATGTTAGTGATCAAAACTATAAGTCTTGATTTCTAGCCTATTTATAGATGTCTCGGACTAGGACATAGATAGTGTAGTTGAGATTAGATTTCACAGAGTTCATCATTTGAAGACGAAGAACAACTAAGGAGAGCTTGTGGAACTTCTTCTAAAAAAAGTATATGGAGACTTGAACTCATCTATCACTTTGGAAAGTCTATTTCTACTATCTCCTATATTGAGACATAAGTCGTGTTAAGATATAGTTTTCTCTATACACATTTGAGATTTTAAGCTGAGTATATCTGTCTTACATATTTCTCGAAATATGTGTTGGTAAGCTTTCGCTTCGACCAAGTTCATCTTATATCATGAGAAAATTGCCGAGTAACATCTTACATGGTTTGTGCGATACAATCATTTGATTTAGGCTTGGAATGTTTCGATAATGATTATTTCAATATCTTGAAAATTGCTTTGATACTAATAGTGTGTGAAAACGGCTATTATCATTATAGAAGAATGTTTCAATGATTGAAATAAAGAGTTGAGAATGTAACCATATTTGGATATAAGCATATATAGTGTGTTCGCGCATTAGTGTATAAATCCATAAACCGGGAACCAAGAGTATGCATATGTGTGTATACGAAATTGGTGAAGGAGACAGGATACTGGCGGAAGTTTTCGAACCGAAACTTTTTACTGAGTTTTGTTTTGACAAATTCTTAAACTAGTCACCTTAAGTATGTGTACGCATACTGGCGGAAGTTTTCGAACCGAAAATTTCTGCTGAGTTTGGAAACTAAACAAACTCAAATCCGGTTGCTTAAGTACGCATAACTGTACGCATACTTAAGCTGGTTACTTTGTCAAATCGGTCAGTTCTTGGACTTAAATATTTAAATAATAAGGAATGCAATCTTTGCAAACCGTGGCTATAATGTTCATGATTGATTCAAGTGAATCAAACCGATTTGGTTTCAATTGTGTTTCCTATGCAATTGAACAACTCTTTAACTAGTTTCATTTGAGTCATTTGAACTAGTTATGGTTAAGATGAATAAGGTTGATATGAGAGTAATCATATGGCTAACCTCGGTTAACTATTTGTGAACCAACATGGTGTACACGTTTAGGTACAATTACATAAACCTAAATGAGAGTACATTTTATTTGTGTTTAACAAGCTAAGTTTGATCTAACGGTTGAAAGATATTAGCTTGGGAGAATCAGGTTTTTCATCTAACGGTGAATATTGAATGCTTTGTTACCAAGGTAACTTAGATTGCAAATCCTTATTTGAAAACTATATAAAGGAGAACTCTAGCGACTGGGAAACCTAATCCCCATACCTCATGTGTGTTACTAGTTGCATAACTAGAGTCGATTCTCCTTTAACCTTAGGTTTCTTCTCGAGACCCTGTAGGTTAACGATTTGAAGACTTCATTGGGATTGTGAAGCCAGACCCAACTATTATCTTTGTAGTTGCGTGATCTGATCTTGTTGTTTCTATCGTGTTGAGTGCAATTGGAATAATTGGCTCGAGATTTTATATCTTCGATAGGCAAGATAGAAAAGTAATCACAAACACTTCGTCTCGTCGTTTGTGATTCCATAATATCTCTTTCGCTAGTCGATTAAGATTATTCTGAGGTGATTGATAATACTAGGTTGTTCTTCAGGAATATATGTCGGGTTATCGATTGGTTCCTGTTCACCTTGATTTATCAAAAGACGGAACAAAAACTCTTGGTTATTTCGGTGGGAGACAGATTTATTCAATCATATAGACTTTTCTGTGTGAGACAGATTTGCCTATCAAGTCTTTGGGTTGTAGCAACTCTTGGTTGTGGGTGAGATCAACTAAGGGAATCAAATGCGTAGTATCCTGCTGGGATGAGAGACGTAAGGAGCGCAACTGTACCTTGAATCAGTGTGAGATTGATTAGGGTTCAACTACAGTCCAGTACGAAGTTAATTGGTAGTAATCTAGTGTCTGTAGCGGCTTAATACAATGTGGCGTTCAATCTGGACTAGGACCTGGGGTTTTTCTGCATTTGCGATTTTCTCGTTAACAAAATTCTGGTATCTGTGTTATTTCTATTCCGCATTATATTTTGTTATATAATTGAAATATCACAGGTTATGCATTAAGAACAATCAATTAGAATATCCAACCTTGGGTTGTTGATTTACATTGATTGACACTTGAACATTGGTCTTTGGTACCGTTCAAGTTACTCCTCTTATATTCAATCGATCTCGCAGATTTCTATTTGCTGATTGCGGATTGAATTAAGAGTTAGAGATATTAAAACTCTTTGACACACTTTATTCTAGATTGAGTCTGACTGTCTAGTTGATTCTCTAGAAAGTGTATTGGAGTAAGTCCTCTCAGATTTCCAAACGAATTGTTGGGTGTAGTTGTTAGACTTCCGCATTTTCAGTAATTCCTCCCTTTTAAAGAAGGGCCGGGAGTTTTCTCAGGAGAGAAGGACGATTTTGTTAAATCGTGTTTCTGATTCTTCTGAGAATCCAAGGAGGACATTTTTCTTCCCTTTATTTTTCTGAAAAGACAGTTTATCGATTTTCGCATACTATGAATGGTTCTGTAAATCTCTTTAGAAATAGGATTCTTGTGAGGTTTTCTTTTCTTCTTAGGAGAAGTTTTTTTAAGAACCATTGTGCAAGTTGTTCTTGGTTTATCCTGATTTTTATTCAAGGTATACTCATGATTTGTTATGAATTTGATCAAGTCTTTCTCATTATTAGAACATGACAAAAACACAGGAGTAATATGTTGATTTGGTTTACATGAATTTATTGAAGAATATCGATCTTTCTCTTTAAAATCACACTTGCGAGCAAATGCATTTTCTTGTCTTAAGTTTTTCAGTTGACATTCCAGATTATCAATCCTTTTAATCCAGACTTCCTTTTCCAGTTGAAATTCTCTCTTAATCGTGCGGAGATGTTTGGTTAAGAGATTGAAATTTTCTTCTGTAGAGGTATGATTATTTATCACGGAATGGTCAGAATTGTCTGAAGAACAAGAGTGATTTTCAGCAAAAGAAGTGAGAGAACTTTTACATGCTTCTTCCTCAGGACAATAGTCAAGAGTTACCATCCAATCTTTGGTTATGTCACTAATTTCCTTATCAGGGATACCAGAAATGTGATGATCATATTTGTAGCACATGGAAGGAGTTCCATTATCATAGTTTTTGTGAACTTTATTGCCATTTTCATTGACTGAAGAAGGTTTTTTATGAGACTTTCTTTTTCTTCTCCTAAGAGTTTTCTTTAACTGTTGTAGACACAATGAAAGAGTTGAATTAAAACAATTCTCGTCCTTCAGATTAATCAATTTAGGACACAGAGAACTTTCATCAGATGTGGCAACAGAATTGGAGCACATTCGAAGTTTTTCTCTTTTACCAAGTTCAAGATAAAAAATCTTTAGCATTCCCACTAGAGTATTTCTGGATAAGGTATTCAGGTTATTTCCTTCAAAGATGGCATGTTTCTTAGAGTCGTATTTGGCTGGCAACGATTTGAGAAATTTCATCACAATGTCCTTTTCAGGAATAGTCTTACCCAATGCAAAAGATGCATTAACAATTTCAGAAACTTTGTGATTAAACTCATCAAATGAATCTTCATCAGCCATACGAAGGTTTTCCAAATAAGAATTTAGGTTTTGAAGCCTAGATTCATTTTCAGAGGTATTCCCTTCGAATACAGTTTCCAAGATATCCCACACATCTTTAGACTGAGTGCACGTAGTTACATGGTGCTGAAGATCTGGGGTAATGACATGTAAGATAGAATTTAAACTGTCATAATTTTGCTTTGTAGCGAGAATCTCGTTAGGTTCATATCTACCAATATCCTTTGCAATAGAGACATCGTCTACTGTAACCATTGTAGGATTGTAGCCATTAAAAACATATACCCATGATTGAAAATCTCGTGCTTGAAGAAATGCACACATAGCCATTTTCCACCACAAGTAATTTGAGCCATCGAAGACTGGCGGTACATTTACTGAGATAACATTTCTGTCCATAGAGTCAGATTGCTACAAACATAGACTTATGAGGTCTTAAACGTGTTTGCCTTCTCTGATACCAATTGAAAAAGTGGGGGTCTAACAACCTCACCCAATATTTCGTTTAGGAAATCTGTGCGGACAAACTCCAATATAATTCTGAGAGCACTAACTAATAAAACAAGCTAAATCAAGAAATATATTTAAGAGATGTATCTCTGTTTCATAATTTAATCAGAAAATTAAACAGATAGAAATCCACGAGCCTAATTATTATGTGAAACAACTTGAACGATACCAAAGACCAATGTTCAAGTGTCAATAAATTTATATCAACACCCAAAGGTTGGATTATCTAATTGATTGAACTACGCACAACCTGTGATATTTCAATTATATAAACAAATATAATGCGGAAAAGAAATAACACAGACACCAGGAATTTTGTTGACGAGGAAACCGCAAACGCAGAAAAACCCCGGGACCTAGTCCAAATTGAACACCATACTGTATTAAGCCGCTACAGACACTAACCTACTCCAAGTTAACTTCGGACTGGAATGTAGTTGAGCCCTAACTAATCACACTGATCAAGGTACAGTTATGTTCCTTACGCCTCTAGAACCACGCCGGATTCTGGGCACTTGATTCCCTTAGCTGATCTCACCCACAACTAAGAGTTTCTACGACCCAAAGTCGAAGAATTGATAAAAAAATCTGTATCACACAGAAAAGTCTATTGAATAGATAAATATGTTTCCCATAGATATACCTACTAGTTTTTTTTCCGTCTTTTGATAAATCAAGGTGAACAGGAACCAATTGATAAATCAGACTTATATTCCCAAAGAACAGCCTAGTAATATCAATCACCTCACAATAATCTTAATCGATTAACGAAATAAGATATTGTGGAATCACAAACGATGAGACGAAGGTGTTTGTGACTACTTTTCAATCTTTCCTATCGAAGAATAAATCTCGAGCAAATCTTAAAGAAGATAGTACTCAATCACAAAAGAAAACAACAAGATCAGAACACGCAACTACAGGGAAAATAGTTGGGTCTGGCTTCACAATCCCAATGAAGTCTTTAATTCGTTAACCTACTGGGTTTTAGAAAAACCTAAGGTTAAAGGAGAATCGACTATAGTAGCAACTAGTATCATGCAGGAGGTGTGATGATTAGGTTTCCAAGTTGCTAGAGTTCTCCTTTATATAATCTCCAAATCAAGGTTTGCAATCAATGTTACCTTGGTAAAAAAGCATTCAATATTCACCGTTAGATGAAAACCTGATTAGATTCAAGATAATATCTTTCAACCGTTAGATCGAACTTAGCTTGTTATACACAAATGAAATGTACCAACATTTAGATAAAGGTAACCGTACCTAAATGTGTACACTTAGTTGGTTGAACAATAGTTAACCAAGGTTATCCATATGAACACTTTCATATCAACCTTATTCATCTTTATCACAACCAGTTCAAATGACTCAAATGAAACTAGTTAGAGAGTTGTTTAATTGTTTATATTCTCATAGAAGTAAACAAGACACAATTGAAGCAAAATCGATTTTGATTCACTCAAATCATTTCATGAACATTATAACCACTGTTTGCAAAAGATTTCATTCCTTAGTTTCTAAATGTATTAGTTCATGAACAAACCGATTTTAGAACATAACCTACTCAAGTACGTAAACGTGTACGCATACTTAAGTAGCCGGACTGAGTTTGGTTTCACTATTACGCAAACGGGTACGCATACTTACAACCACAGTTGAATTCCGGAACTTGGACTTACGCCAGTACGCGTACGGGTACACATACTTAGTTCCCGGACTTCCATTGACCAATAAGTACGCGTACGTGTACGCATACTATGGTTCCCGGACTTGGACCTTACACAAATGTGAATACACACACTATGTTTATATCCAATCATGGTTACATGTTCTAAACTCTTATTTCAACCATTGAAACATTCTTATAAGACGACAATAGATGTCTCACACAACTATTAGCTCCAAAGCAATTTTCAAGTGATCGAATGATCAATACGAAACATTCCGAGTCTACACCAAATGATTGCATCACACAAATCATGTAAGATGTTACAAGGCGATTTTCACATGATCATCTTTTGACTTTCGTCAAGAATAAAAGATAAACTTGGTTAAAGCGAAAGCTTGCCAACACATATTTCGAGAAATAGATAAGCGAGATAAATTCGACTCGAAATATCAAATGTGTATAATTGAAGTCTATATAGTAATACGACTTTTGTCTCAAATAGGAGATAGAGTAGATAGACTTTTGAGTGATAGATGAGTTTAAGTCTCCACATACCTTTTGTTGATGAAGTTCCACAAGTTCCCTTGAGTAGTTCTTCGTCTTCATTCAATGAATGTCGTGAAGTCTAAAGCTCAACTACACATTTTATCTTAATCCGAGACTTAGCTATAAGTAGACTAGAAATCAAGACTTATAGTTTTGGCAACTAAACTTGACAAACAAGCTTAAGATAGAAACACTTGCGCGTTCGACCGAGCAGTGCTCTTACACCTATCTTCTTCACAACCTAGAAAAAAACAAGAGATCTGATTAACAATGATAGAATATAAAAATAAACTAAGAAGAAAACCGAACGGCACAACAGAA
This sequence comes from Papaver armeniacum, assembly GCA_023531295.1. Taxonomy (NCBI): domain Eukaryota; kingdom Viridiplantae; phylum Streptophyta; class Magnoliopsida; order Ranunculales; family Papaveraceae; genus Papaver; species Papaver armeniacum. The sequence goes on from JAJJWW010000702.1 coordinate 51,576, forward strand.
CTAGGAGAAATAGAAAGACATATTCTCCACTATGGTGTCGAATAATGTGAGCTTCATCATAGAGTCTCCAAAAATATTAATCCTTGTGAGACTCCTTCACACATTTGACATATCACATATAATAGCAGGAAAGGTTGTTACTAACATGTATGTGAGGAGAAAAGTCTTCGACTTCTTCAAAAATATGAACAAGTATACACCATATATAAATTTCATATCTAAGGAAAACTAAGACTAAAAGTAAATTACATAGTTAAACAAGAAACTGAGACATTACCGAAAGTGTATCAAGATAAGGAATATAAGCATGAGAGGCAACCTCGGGCAATGTAAACTTCATCATAGTGTCTGCAAAAATATTATCTCTTGTGAGGAACTAACTGTTAAGCAAGAACTAGGTAAAAATGAAACTACTATCAAGAAGCAAGGGTAAGCTGAGAAAGGAAATGCGTTGAAGAAAACACCACATGGGTATCTACCCTCTCTCCCTAAACCTCAATTTTGATATCCCTGCAAGTAATCAATCAACCCATCTTAACAATCAAAACCCATTTCACAACTAACCAAAAAATCAAAAAACTAGAGTAATACCTTCAGCAATGAGACACAAACAAGAATCAACACAAGAAACCAACACTAAGAAAACCATACTAATCAATCTTCTCCATCTCCATCTCCAAAGTATTTGTTCTTCCACGCCAATATTTTTTTGTTTTCAGATATAATAAAGAGATTGATTTATTCGTTAGAAATAATTATAAGATGTAAAATGAAAACTCATAACTGCATTTTCAAGTATCAACGCAGAAGAATATAAACTAAGAAAAGTATGTTAACCTGTAACTTATCACTTCTTCTCAATTCTCAATCTACTTCTTCCTGCCTCGTTTTGAAAAAAAAAATCAACCAAACTTATTATAACCCCATAAATCTTCGATCTAAATTGTTGAATTTAACTAATCCATACCAAAATAAAATACAAACAATATTACATAGAAAATCAATACAGTAACAGAACTCAAAACTCGGTTCTTAGAACTCAAATTAGAACCGAACCCATTATTTAAACTCAAATGAAAAGACATAAAAAATGCAAATTATTACAGAAAGATAACTCCAATTAGGCAAATACTTGTTTAATCACCTAAATTTCAATACAAATTAACCAATTACTTCAATGCACACTAGTTGAGTTACAAATTTTCCGTACCAATTGGAAGAGAATCTTGCATTCAATTAAGAGCATCCTACTGCCAGAAAACCCCAATCTTAATCCATATATGTCCGACCCAACCTGAAAAATTCAATTTTATTTCAGTTTCTAATAATATTAGCACCAATTCCTCTAAGATCTGTAAGAATGAAATATTCTTTTTTACACCCAGTGAGAATTCTCTCTCAATTATCCTAAAAGAAAAATAGCTTCAAAGCAGCAATCAAACAATTGCAAAACTCTAATTTTATTTAAACGTAAAAAAGCAAAAACCTAATTTATAGAAATCGAAATAATACACAAATAAAGCAACCTAGCTCTTTCTAACAAACGACATAGAAATAAAAATCAACATTGAAGAACAAGAATAATCACCTAGAAACCACTCCCCCTGTCTCCATCTCTAGCTGATTTATTATGCTTCAAACGAAACACCAAAAAAGGAAAGGAAGATTAAGATGCAAAAAATAACTACAGATCGAATTCATATGGCTCCTAGAAGAATAAACCCAAATCAGATTTAGAGTTTATTAACTGAGCTATTGAAAGATTGGGTTTAATTTCTGAAAGATGAGTTTTGATTTAGGGTTTAGGAGAGAGAGGTTTTGATTTCTGAAAATTTGATTTGATTTTGCAGTTCTCAGTTTAGGTTTAAAGAGAGAAAAATGAAATAAGAGGAGATTAAAGAGAGGGAGAAAATAAGAGGAGAACTCAGATGAGACACAAACAAGAATTAGCTGACTTCGTTGGTTTTAAATCAAAACCCATTTCACAACTAACCAAAAAATCAAAAAACTAGAGTAATACCTTCAGCAATGAGACACAAACAAGAATCAACACAAGAAACCAACACTAAGAAAACCATACTAATCAATCTTCTCCATCTCCATCTCCAAAGTATTTGTTCTTCCACGCCAATATTTTTTTGTTTTCAGAAGAATAAACCCAAATCAGAAGAATAAACCCCCTACTATGACGCACTTTATTCTTCAAACGAAACACCATAAAGGTTCGTCCCATTCTGGTTATTTTATATGTAATAGGTACCCCCTACTATGACGCACTTTAGGTACTGTTGCCTCTTGCGAAATTATGATTTCGTCGTAGTAGGTTTGCCTCTATCTCGATTATTTTGTTGATTCTTACGCATATAAGCTCTTTTGTAATTTTATTTGATCTTTGATAATCTCTTATCATTTTTGTGCGATATTTTCGCATGTTTTCATTCTTTCATTCTCATATTTAACTTTTGTGATTTGCTGTTGTTGTCTCTTGCGAAGTATATAATTTGCTTGCGAGGCTAGCATCCTTGAAATGTATGAACGTCGCATAAAATATAATTATCTCGCAAGCAAAAAGAATTGTGAGAAATGAGATTTGAACCCTTGGCCTGCCTCTTGCATATTCTCGCACCATACCAATTGTGCTAATCCTCTCTTGCGAAAGAATCAAAGACTTCGCGAACTTAACATCTGTGAAGGGACACCCTCTGCGAAGGGCAAACTGTGCGAACCTTACTACAACAACATGAATGAAGCTCGATGAGACGGTTGAGAGAGAAGCAAAGAAAGTCGATGCGCGAGTTCGATTCTCATCTTTTTCATTTTTTGTCATCTTTTTTCTTGAATACAAGTCACGTATTAAAATTCTGCGATCACTTCGCACACAGTGAACTAGCACGATTTGGCCACCAAGATACGTAATGGGTCCAAGACGCGGGTTCAAATCTTCCCGATCGCAAGGTTTTTTTTTTTTTTTTTTTTTTTTTACCCTGGATCTCACTTCTCTTCATTTCTCCTTGCTCTTCTCGCGCCTTAGTTTCTTCCTTTGTTATGAATCGGGTGATGTTTCATCGCATACTCTCTTCTCTTCGTATTTCATTCACTCCAGAAATGACTTCTTTGCTTCGTTCTTCTTTGAATCGCTAATTTTAGGCCCCTGTTGACTTTGAAATTTTGAAATTCGCTTGCTTTGCGAATTTTTGAAGAGTGCTTTTTTCCTTCGTGTTGTGAGTTTGTTCGACGCAACAAATGACGTTCTCCTCCACTCTTCCTTCTTCACATAGGTATGGAGATTGGAAGATTTGCTCTCTAATTTCTTATTTGGTTGGTCCTTGTTTTATGATTTAACTGCGCAGTAACAATTGTTCTCATTTGTTTTTGTTTTCTCCCATTGTCCTCGGATCATTGAACCGCAAGAGCGTGTAAAATTGCTTGATCATTTCTCCCTCTGTGTTTGTCCGTGTTGTCTTTTTCGCAAAGATTGTTCTTCGCAAAAACTATTATATGGTGTAGGTTTGATAGCTAGGTATTCTTCCTTCTCCATTCTTCTCTTGAAATGTGATTGCAATAAAACTGCGAAGTAACTTGATTTTCGATCAATTATGATATCTCCCTGAGTTTGCTCTCTTAATATTCTTTCGATCTTCTTCGTATCTCCAAGAGTTAGCTGACTTCGTTGGTTTTGCTCGTTAGGCAATTGTATCACCGCGTATTTCATTGTCTGGCATGGACGATTGCGAGCTTGTCGTTTTGAGCTGCTGAACTCTTCAATGAATTTGTCTTGGTCGCGAAGGTTGATGTGCAAAATGAGTGATGAGTGCTAAACTTCTCTATGTACTGGTTATTAGCTGATGACGATAGTTGAAAGGCAATAGCTGCCGAGATGAGATGGTTCTTCCTTCAAATGAATTTTTTGAAACTAATCTTCTTCTTGCCAATTAGTCCTTGCTGAGATAATGGTGAGCTTCGTCTGCTGCTTGAATATTAATACATATTCATTATTTATGCATTTGCCATGCTTTGTCTGAGCGAACGAAGTATTTCTTCGTAAAAGAAGAAATAGTATGCCAATTGCTCCGACGAAGACAAACCAGTTTATCCCCATGAATTGAGTAACTTGGAATCGATTCATCAGGTGTATCCCGTCGATTCATTTCATTAAATCTGATCTTCATCAATTATTCACAACTCTACTTCATCAGCAATCAGCAAGGAGTGAGTGAACTCGCAAAGATATAACATCTCAGGTTCAATTCGCCAAACGACCAACCAAATGTGTCACTTCGTCAGTAAAATATGGAGGCACTACTTCGCCAGTTTGATATTTGATAAGTTAAGTTAAATTCGCAGGAGTAATATGAATCCCCACCTCGAGCAAGTAATGCAATTATTCGGTTAAAGTCGAAATAGCATCTACTGCATATTTCGTCGAAATTGTATCTAATTCTTTTAGTTCCCATTGGATCGTATATCTGATATTCACGATAGAATTGGTTCGCTTCTTCGCTGAATCGACTAATTAAATTTATGAGCTAGATTTGATTGTTGTAAAATTTATGTGGATTTGCGATTTCTCCCTCTTTGTTTCTGTTCCTCTGTATCTCCATCTCTATTCCCGACCTGTTAAGGTGCGTTTGTTGTTTGCAGGTGTGCAAAACTTCTGTAACCTTCATTTCTTCTCTTAAAACTCATCGATCTAGCAATTTGTATATCCAAATTCTCTAAAACTTTCTAAAACCAACAAGTAGCAGGTCCCTGTTTCTAGCGCATATGTAGTAGCGGGATTTCCCACACTACACCCCTCACTATATCTTGATAATAATTTCTAGATCTAAACTTATTAATCACCTTAATCTCAAAATATAAGTGCTAGAAATATAAATAGACACATAAGATTTTTTACGTGGTTCGATCAATGTGATCTACATCCACGATTCTTCACTATGATTGTTGAGGTTACAATAATATTACATTGGAAATCTCCATTAATGGATATTTTCTAGAGCTCTAGATCTAATTATTTGGGGAAGAAGATGATAAAGAAAATAAATCTCTCTCTAAAAATCTCTCTCTCCTCCTAAAAGTGTCCTCCCCCAAAATTATTCCTCCTACAATATGTCTCTCTCTCTTTCTCTCTCCTGCTCTCCTCTTTATATAGGTGTTTACATAGTGGATGACAGCTCACATACAGCTCATATTCTCGCGAGCCCTTTAATGATTTCGTGTGCTCTTGCTACCTTCTCTCGAGACATTCTCTCGAGTCTTGCTACCTTCTCTTGAGACACTCTCTCGAGACTTGCTACCTTCTCTCGAGACACTCTCTCGAGCCTTGCTACCTTCTCTCGAGACACTCTCTCGAGTCTTGCTACCTTCTCGCGAGTTATGAAAAATAATGAATCTCGCAAGCTCTTCTCATGAGTTAAGGAAATAATTGAATCTCGCACGCTAAGAAAATATGTTGTGCGATATTTGAATCCTACATCTTGCCTCTTTTTCCTTGAATATTGCTTGAAGAGCGATCTTTAAGGAAAAATCTGTTGTTGTAGTAATCTTTGATCTTTGTTGATGAAGGAACGAGCGGAAGAATCTTTTGGACTTGAAAAGTACGTACTTGCCTCTATTCTTTTGCGAAGTTCGAAGCTTTGAGAAGTATATATGAAGTATCGTTTCTTGAATTATGCGAAGTATGAAGTATCCTTGAAGAAGTATATGAAGTACTTAATCCTCGAAATATATAAGAAGGATGAAGTATCCTTTGAGAAGTATAAGAAGTACTTAATCCTCTAAATATAAGAAGTATTGCGAATCCATCATGCGAAACTCTCGCTCCATGTTCTTTGCCTCATGCTATGCTCTATTCTTTTCGAAGTTAAGAAACTTTGCGAAGTGGATAAGAAATATTAATCCTTGAAGTATAAGAAGTATTGCCTCTGTTCATGCGAAGTCATTATTCCATTTTTGGTGAGGATTCTTGTTGTTCATTAGTAAACATCTTCTTTGGAAATGATTCTTGCCGAGAAAATAAAGAACATAAAATGTTTTTTTGGTAATCCATTGTTGCCTCTGTTCTTTATCTACGAAGGTAGAATCGTTGAAAAAAGTGTTGAATGAGTGAGTTATTTCTTCATTCTTATTTTTCCTCTATCTCTCGCGTTGCGCTCATGCGATAGTATAATCTCTTCATTGCTTTATGTTGAATTTTATCATTGCGACAAGATCGCGGGGACGTCTTTACATTTTCATGCAATGACCCATTGACCTTGCCTTATCATTTTGTGTGGTCTTCCAAGTTAGACCTCCCTAATTAGAGGTCCTCCCCGCCACCTTTTCATCGCGACAAAATCGCAGGACGTCTTTACACTTGCATGTAAAGACCCATTGATCTTGCCTTATCATTTTCCAAGTATTTTTGCCTGCAGGATGTTTTAGTTGCGACAATATGACAGGCCTAGATATCCTTGCGAACATAAAGCCCCATGACATTGCCGTCTTGCGTGACGAAATCGCAGGACGTCCGTACACTCGTGCAAAGACCCATTGATCTCGTCTTACCCTCGCGTTAGTATTATTGCCTCTGCAGGATCATCGCACAAATATGACAAGCCTAAGTCTCCTTGCGAAAACAAAGCCTCATGACATTTGCGTCTGTGCTTTGACACTCCCCCTAATGGAGAGCGTCGCCCTTATCATCTCCCGGTTGCCCCTTCAAGGAGGCGAAATATCGGCCATACAAGACTAGCTCCTCCCATCCGGTCTTAACAACAACCGAGTTGTTTTCGCAGACCTCTTATCCCTTATACCTATAGGGTTTATGGTTACGAGATCGCACCCTAAGTGGAGTTTTCTTCGGGCGAGTGCAACATATGCCAAGACTTGCCAAGAATGGCCAGTGGTAGGTTCATCCATCCGGGCACTCGCTCAACCGTGTACCTCGGCGCCTTGAGCATACATCGACTCCTTGAAAGAGACCCTCGGTCGCCCAACCGGTATAACCTACATATATAGTTGGGAATCCAAGGTACCTCTTAGGATAGGCTTTCATGGGCCCCAAATTTCCATGACTCAGGCTTCGGGAGCGGTGTAACCTTCCCCCGAGCCATGTCGAGAGATACCCCCTTATATGACGCACTTTAGGTCTTACATTTGCCTCTTACGAAATGTTATTCGCGAACTAGGGTGTACGCCATAAAGGTTCGTCCCATTCGATTATTTTATATGTAATAGGTACCCCCTACTATGACGCACTTTAGGTATTTGTTGCCTCTTGCGAAATTATGATTTCGTCGTAGTAGGTTTGCCTCTATCTGATTATTTTGTTGATTCTTCTGCATATAAGCTCTTTTGTAATTTATTGATCTTTGATAATCTCTTATCATTTTTGTGCGATATTTTCGCATGTTTTCATTCTTTCATTCTCATATTTAACTTTTGTGATTTCTGTTGTTGTCTCTTGCGAAGTATATAATTTGCTTGCGAGGCTAGCATCCTTGAAATGTATGAACGTCGCATAAAATATAATTATCTCATGACAAAAAGAATTGTGAGAAATGAGATTTGAACCCTTGGCCTGCCTCTTGCATATTCTCGCACCATACCAATTGTGCTAATCCTCTCTTGCAAAAGAATCAAAGACTTGGCGAACTTAACATCTGTGAAGGGACAGCTGCGAAGGGCAAGCGAACCTTACTACAACAACATGAACAAGCTGGAACGGTTGAGAGAGAAGCTAAGAAAGTCGATACGCGAGTTCGATTCTCATCTTTTTCATTTTTTGTCATCTTTTTTTCTTGAATACAAGTCACGTATTAAAAGTGCGATCACTTCGCAAAGTGAAAGCACGATTGGCCACCAGTACAGAGAATGGGTCTGAAGACGCGGGTTCAAGTCCTCCCAGTCGCAAGGTTTTTTTTTTTTTTTTTTTTTTTTTTTTTTTTTTTTTTACCCTGGATCTCACTTCTCTTCATTTCTCCTTGCTCTTCTGCCGCCTTAGTTTCTTCCTTTGTTATGAACTGGGTGATGTTTCATCGCATACTCTCTTCTCTTCGTATTTCATTCACTCCGAGAAACAGCTTCTTTGCTTCGTTCTTCTTTGAACTGCTAATTTTAGGCCCCTGTTGACTTTGAAATTTTTGAAATTCGCTTGCTTTGCGAATTTTTGAAGAGTGCTTTTTTCCTTCGTGTTGTGAGTTTGTTCGACGCAACAAATGACGTTCTCCTCCACTCTTCCTTCTTCACATAGGTATGGAGATTGGAAGATTTGCTCTCTAATTTCTTTGGTTGGTCCTTCGTTTATGATTTAACTGCGGTAACAATTGTTCTCATTTGTTTTTGTTTTCTCCCATTGTCCTCGGATCATTGAACCGCAAGAGCGTGTAAAATTGCTTGATCATTTCTCCCTTTGTGTTTGTCCGTGTTGTCTTTTTCGCAAAGATTGTTCTTCGCAAAAACTATTATATGGTGTAGGTTTGATAGCTAGGTATTCTTCCTTCTCCATTCTTCTCTTGCGAAGTAACAGTTGCAATAAAACTGCGAAGTAACTTGATTTTCGATCAATTATGATATCTCCCTGAGTTTGCTCTCTTAATATTCTTTCGATCTTCTTCGTATCTCCAAGAGTTAGCTGACTTCGTTGGTTTTGCTCGTTAGGCAATTGTATCACCGCGTATTTCATTGTCTGGCATGGACGATTGCGAGCTTGTCGTTTTGAGCTGCTGAACTCTTCAATGAATTTGTCTTGGCTGCGAAGGTTGATGTGCAAAATGAGCTGATGAGCTGCTAAACTTCTCTATGTACTGGTTATTAGCTGATGACGATAGTTGAAAGGCAATAGCTGCCGAGATGAGATGGTTCTTCCTTCAAATGAATTTTTTGAAACTAATCTTCTTCTTGCCAATTAGTCCTCTTGAGATAATGGTGAGCTTCGTCACGCTTGAATATTAATACATATTCATTATTTATGCATTTGCCATGCTTTGTCTGAGCGAACGAAGTATTTCTTCGTAAAAGAAGAAATAGTATGCCAATTGTCCGATTTAAGACAAACCAGTTTATCCCCGGCGAATTGAGTAACTTGGAATCGATTCATCAGGTGTATCCCGTCGATTCATTTCATTAAATCTGATCTTCATCAATTATTCACAACTCTACTTCATCAGCAATCAGCAAGGAGTGAGTGAACTCGCAAAGATATAACATCTCAGGTTCAATTCGCCAAACGACCAACCAAATGTGTCACTTCGTCAGTAAAATATGGAGGCACTACTTCGCCAGTTTGATATTTGATAAGTTAAGTTAAATTCGCAGGAGTAATATGAATCCCCACCTCGAGCAAGTAATGCAATTATTCGGTTAAAGTCGAAATAGCATCTACTGCATATTTCGTCGAAATTGTATCTAATTCTTTTAGTTCCCATTGGATCGTATATCTGATATTCACGATAGAATTGGTTCGCTTGTATTTGAATCGACTAATTAAATTTATGAGCTAGATTTGATTGTTGTAAAATTTATGTGGATTTGCGATTTCTCCTCTTTGTTTCGTTCCTCTCGTATCTCCATCTCTATTCCCGACTGTTAAGGTGCGTTTGTTGTTTGCAGTGTGCAAAACTTCAGTAACCTTCATTTCTTCTCTTAAAACTCATCGATCTAGCAATTTGTATATCCAAATTCTCTAAAACTTTCTAAAACCAACAAGTAGCAGGTCCCTGTTTCTAGCGCATATGTAGTAGCGGGATTTCCCACACTACACCCCTCACTATATCTTGATAATAATTTCTAGATCTAAACTTATTAATCACCTTAATCTCAAAATATAAGTGCTAGAAATATAAATAGACACATAAGATTTTTACGTGGTTCGATCAATGTGATCTACATCCACGATTCTTCACTATGATTGTTGAGGTTACAATAATATTACATTGAGAATCTCCATTAATGGATATTTTCTAGAGCTCTAGATCTAATTATTTGGGGAAGAAGATGATAAAGAAAATAAATCTCTCTCTAAAAATCTCTCTCTCCTCCTAAAAGTGTCCTCCCCCAAAATTATTCCTCCTACAATATGTCTCTCTCTCTTTCTCTCTCCTGCTCTCCTCTTTATATAGGTGTTTACATAGTGGATGACAGCTCACATACAGCTCATATTCTCGCGAGCCCCTTTAATGATTTCGCAGGCTCTTGCTACCTTCTCTCGAGACATTCTCTCGAGTCTTGCTACCTTCTCTCGAGACACTCTCTCGAGACTTGCTACCTTCTCTCGAGACACTCTCTCGAGCCTTGCTACCTTCTCTCGAGACACTCTCTCGAGTCTTGCTACCTTCTCGCGAGTTATGAAAAATAATGAATCTCGCAAGCTCTTCTCGCGAGTTAAGGAAATAATTGAATCTCGCACGCTAAGAAAATATGTTGTGCGATATTTGAATCCTACACATTTTGTTAAGGGGCAGAAATATTTAGTTGTAGCAAACTGGACAAGGTTTCTTTAACGAGAAATCAGCTAAAAAGAAGGACTTGATGCCGTTAGTTAAAGAATTGGACAGAGGGGATTAAGAGGAGATTTCCGCGTCTAAGATAAACGAGTGTGCGCATAACATTTAATCTCAACTATTGATTTAATTTATAGAGTTATGTAACGAGGGTCGAGATTCTAAACATGGAGGGTAATGGGGCCATCAGTTAACTAATTGACCAATCAATATAATTTGTTAAATATACATCTTTAGAGGAGTGTGAACAAATTTGGACTCCATTGGTACGCGTTTGTGGAGATTGGGTTATCTTTTGAAACCAAAAACTTGACCGAGAATTCAAAGTATGGTTGAGCGGCAGAACAGTCACAAGTTAGGCTGTTGCCGTTGGATTTTTATGATGGATTGAGCAGATTAATACATGATATAGTGTTTGTGTCGGTTGGGAATTATTTGGGAGTTGTCATATTCGAAAGTTGAGGAAGAAAACCCTATAAATAGAGGCGCAAAGAGCCAGCTCTGCCCGAGTTATGCACATAACTTGTTTGTAAAAAGTCTTTAGAGAAAAAAACAAAAAAAAAGAAACATAATATCTACAAATGCAGTTTGCTTTCTATAAACACAACTATGTCTAGCTAATTTATTAATTGATTAGGGATGAATTCCAAGTTCTAAATATGATTTAAATTATAAATAAATCTATTTTGAGTTCTTCACATAATTTTTGTGTGTTTTTACTACAATTAATGTTTATGATTAATTTTAAAATTGTTTAGGTGGCCAACTAAATCGTTTTACCAATTCATCTAATGCTAGTAAAGTTTTAAAAGATAAGTGTAATAGTTTATTAATTCTTTACAAAAGTAGAAATCCTAAAACCTTGCAGAGGGATTTTATGGAGGGATAGAGAGTAAAAATAACCCTAGAAAGTAGACCTTGAGCTAAGAGTCTAACTACTAGGATCAACCTATAATTCACAAAATATAAAGCATTCGATCAAATGACATCTAGAGTGAGCTACTATTAGGTGGATTTGGACGAATAAAATATGATATTAGAGGGCTTCCATACTCGGTGATATTAGAAATTTATAAGATAACATTGAGCTAGCTGCTATTCTACGGTTTGTAATAATCTGTGATTAACAATAAATAGATGAATATATTATTTTAATGAATATTTAGTAACGAAGAAGGATTCCTTGATCATATTTCTCATCATTTTTTTTAAACTAATTATTTTGATTTGCTTTCTATTTATTTTGCTTAAAATCTTTTACAAAACCCCCTTTGTGACATTTTTCGACAACTAAAACTCCCTGCTCTTCGTGGGATTGAACCTTACTTCCATTATATTATTATTAATTGAGTGGAAAATAAGATAAGTAAGTTGTTGCACCTACGACACACATCAAAGTAACTAAGCATGGACCGTAATTTATCATCGACGGGACTATCAACTAAATCCAACTCGTGTTGCAAAGCCAAGCGAATTCTAGTCCGTATAGGCCAAAGGATCTTTCGTAAATGATGTACAAGAGTGTGTGCATCATTGAGGCCATTTAGTTCGCAGATATGCGTTCTCTAGTTCGGGTCATACGAATTATCGAACGTTCACCTTTCTTTCGTTTTGCACCATTCTGATGCATTATTCGTTTACACAACAACGTTGATGCCTACACACCATGAAGCTCTGTCGAATAAGCAAAGCGACATAAAGATGCTTTCACATCATGTATGCTTTACCGGCTAAGCTTTATCGCTTATTGGCACATTACCAAGTCCACCTGCCTTCGCGGAAACGAATTTCGGAAATTGCATTATAGTGGTGCAATTTCATTTCTCGGCCAATGCTCAACTTGTGAATCGGACCATACTGGTGCAATTTTGCTCTTGGCCAGCAACCCACTTTCATAATCGTGATGCCCCAACTTAATCAACTGCTTAGCAAATAGGATTACAACCTAATTGAAGAATCAAAAGTAGATTATCGATTTTTAGAATCATAATTACATAAAGTACTAACAACAAAACCCAAAACGCTTTGATAATGCTGTAGATGGTGATTTTAAACTGAAGGTGGAACAATTATTTTACCGCCTAGGGGTAAAATCGTCATTTTGGTAGTCCAAGGCAAAATCGTCACTTTACTGAAATGTCCAACCCAATCGAGGTACTCAGGTCCACGAGTACCGTCAGCTACCAGGACATGCAGAGGAGTTGTGCACTCAAATGAAATTTAGTCAGTAAGAAGCCCAAAACATTATCCTAGAAAGAGTTCAAGACGGAGTTCAATTCCTGAGAAAAGATAACTTAGCTCAAAGCTGAAGAATCCTAGTTAGGACCGAAGAGGTCCTATCACCTCAAAGATAAGTGCCTCGATCACTCTGAGGCGAAGGGCCTCCGTCGCTCTGAGGCGAAGAGCCTCCATTGCTTCGAGGCAGAGAGCCTCCAACATTTGGAGCGGAGAGCCTTCATCGCTCAAAGACCAAGATCCCGATCGTTCAAAATATAAAGGACTTCACCACTCGAAGGTAAAATATCTCGTTCTCCTATAGGTGTCAACGTTCGACCACACGCCTCAGCCGAGGTCAAACGGCTCGCCTCCGCCTCTTGCCAGTAATTATCTCAATCGGTATCCGTATGGAGCGTTTTTATAGTCGATCTTGAGTATTTCTAGAATCTATCCAATGATACTAATATTATATTAGAATTCATATTTTATCAATGACTATATTTGGCGGTAAATTTAATCAGTCCAGCCATTATGCGATGTTGAATTTACTTAGCCAATCAAATAACTTTGAGCAGGTTAAGAAACCTCACAATAATGCACCCTGATCGTGCAATTTCTGTTCTGGGCCAACATGTTGATAACGCGCAACAAAAGCTTGATCTCAATGACCCATCTTTGATCATTGTCATGCGAAAAGTGTGGGCGTTATAGTAACACTAGTGGGGATATCTGGCCAATAAGAAATTACCATCAGTTCGAACTAAATATCGATGTTTAAGAACAATAAGAAACTTCCATCTATCCAAAGCTTTTAACAGAGTTGAGCGGATTTTTATCACAAATGTCGTCTCAGTCTTCGAAAGCGGGCTTTGATAATAGACGGTTTAAACTAACATATAACAACCAATTCACCTGACGATAGTCATTGTCATTCTTAATGCATGGGACACCATTTCACTGCCATCATCATAGGCCCCGTACCTTCTTTTCACCCTTAGAGAAGTTCCTATGGACTCAACAAACTTGAAGTTTGTTGATTTTGCTCCTACTATGGACTCAACAAACATGAAAAATGGATGTACAAACCAAAAAATTTGTTGGTTTGTTGAGTGAGATGGAACATATAGCGCGCGCGTGATGGAAGTCCGGGCGATCGTGCCACAATTGCTGGCGTTAAAAGGAAGAACGCTGGAGTTGGAAGGAAAAACGCCAGCGTTTGAAGCAAAAATGCCCCCTGCTTTTATCTCTCCCAAACCTGGTTATTATATTTAGGGTTTATTTTTTATTATTTGTTTTATTAGTTAAATAATCTGTGGGACCCAACTCTTATTAGTTTATATAAATAAAATCATTAGTGAGACCTAACTCTATTAGTTTATATTAATAAAATCACTAGTGGGACCCTAAAATATTAGATTTGTTCATTTTGCCTTGTTTCACATAGTGGAAAATGCAGTTTGTTCATCCACGTGGCTCAACAAAATAATAAGTTTATTGATTGCCATAGGGATTGCCCTTAATTAGTATAGGAAAACGGGAAGAGTTGAGCGTAGGGATGCATACTAACCGCACTAACCGCGCCGAACCGATGATCCAACGGTCAGTCACGGTTTTCATTTTAATAACCGTTAGATCTACAGTTCGGTGAACAGTTCTACCCATAACCGCACACTAACCGCACCGAACAACCGATTAGTAGGGGCCGTCGATTAGTTTTTATCCTGATTAATCCTAGCCGTCTAGATTAAAGCCTACACCATATATAATTCGAAACCCTAATCTCTTCAGTCTATTCTCTTCTTCGTTTCTCTTCCTCTCACTCTTCACCTCAGTCGCCTCCACCACCAGTAGACAGTAGAACCACCACCCTGATCTTTTAAACCACCTCCATCAAGAGCACCACCACCTCTATGGCTGTATCTAGTAAGTAAATAGATTTCCTGTTCTATTTCTCATTCTCGTTTTGATTGATTTGTTTGTTTTTCAATTTCTAGGTTTTTTTTTTTTAATTATTCTTCTGTTAGGACTTAGGGTTTCTTTTGTCGAAATGGTTTGCTTGTTGTTTTGTGTTTATCAATCAATTTCTTTTGTCAAATCTTATTTTTCTGATTACAGTCATGGGTTTCTTTTGATATTCTGGCATGGTGGCAGGCTAATAGTACCAAGTATAAGGTACTATCACTTATGTCAAAGGATATTTTGGCAATACCAGTGTCCTCTTTTGCTTCAGAATTTGCATTCAGTACCGGAAAGCGCATTCATACTCCATGGAGAAGCTCACTATCTGCTAGGACAGTTGAAGCACTTCCCTGTACGCAAAGCTGGTTGCAGAAACCCATCTCTCTTGATTTCTTATGTGACTATGTACCCGATGACAATTCCAACATTGAAGATGGTAATGGAATCTCTTCTCGTTTGACTTGAAATTTGAATGAATGTTATCTTCTTTTATCTGTTAGTTTCTATACCTTTGTCATAGTACCCACCTGCTGTAACAACAACATCAGCAATCATAATTCATATTCAGCCAAGTGTTTGTATTCTTCTTTGCATTCTTGTTGTTTTTCTTCTTATTTGTTAGTTTCTTTTATCTTATTTGTTGTTTTTCTTCTTTGCATTCTTGTTGCAGACATTTTGGGGAAGGATGAAGATTAAGGGGATGATTGGCTTGAGAGATGGATGGACTGCAGTCTTTTACTGGTCTGCTACTTGAGAAATGAAGATCAAATGGATGACTGCAGTCTTTTTCTTTTATTGGCAACTCTTCATGCTACTTGCTTTTTAACTTTGGTTTCATCAGACTTTGGTTAACTTGTTTGTGAACTTCAACTTTGTTTTTAATCTGTAGACTACGGTTATCTTGTCAAGATGGAATGTAGTATCAGTTTATTAAGAAATTCACAATTTTAGAGTGTATTTATGTACAGGTGCAGGTATAGGTGAAAACCGAACCGAATACTAAATAGTTTGGCTACGGTTTTAATTGTGATAACCGCACCAAACACGGTTAGGTGAACGGTTTTACCTATAATCGCACCGAACCGAACCGTGTGCAGCCCTAGTTGAGCGGAGTTTTATCAAGAGGGTCATGTGTAAAACCGGCCTTTGCTAACTGATTCCTAAACTGATACAATAACATATTAGCCCCAACCATCATCATTTTCATGCTTAATGGGACGCTATTGATATACCAGCGCATTATCCCTACGACCCTACCACCATCATGGTCGTCATGCTCAATGGGACACAGTTCCTCGTAGTGGTGTCGTACGCATATATGCATGAGGGCTGGGGACCTCTAGACTGTTCCTTCCTTTTCAACCTTATTTACTTGGCTAAATTGGGCCTACTCTAATTAATTTGGGCCTACATTACAGGACAAAAAAGGTCATTGAAAGGTTAAAATAAACACCCTTATCCAATTATTTTAAAAAATGACTAATTTACCCCTTGATTAATTAGCGTTAATCGGGTGATTAATTGATGTTTAATCAAATTAAACTAGAAATTAACCAATCTTGATTCTTCGTCAAAACATGAAACTTTTTTTTTTTTTTGAAAAAACTCGTCCAGAATCGGTGGATGTTCATGCTCACATAAACCGATTGTAAGAATCGGT
Source organism: Papaver armeniacum (assembly GCA_023531295.1). Taxonomy (NCBI): domain Eukaryota; kingdom Viridiplantae; phylum Streptophyta; class Magnoliopsida; order Ranunculales; family Papaveraceae; genus Papaver; species Papaver armeniacum. The sequence goes on from JAJJWW010000702.1 coordinate 67,893, forward strand.
TTATAATACTTAAAACATAGACCCATTGTAAAATTCATGAGTTTTTCTGAGATTTTTTCCCGCCAGAATCGGTTTATGTTAATGCACACATAAACTGATTGTTAATATGTGCATTTCTTCGACTGTTTTGCTCATAACTTCTTCGTCCGATGTCGGAATGACCTCATTCTTTTTGCGTTCAATTCCAAATTTCATGCTCTATAATATGAAGATAAAAATTTCAAGAGTTTTGCAAAAATTCAAACATGGTTAATGAATTGGTTGATGTGTGCATCAGCATAAACCGATTGTGGTTGATGTTCATAACATCAACCCAGAATCGGTTTATGTAGGTGTACCATATCTACCGATTTCGGGGAACATCAATAACAATCGGTTTATGTGGACCCTTAAATAATCCGATTGTGGGCATAGCATTTAAGAAATCAAAGGTTGTACAATCGGGTTATGTGGATATACATGTAATCCGATTCTACCAAAAAAATATACAGAAAAAAACGGTTCTCTTCCATACCAGAATCGGGCTATGTGGACATTAACATAGATCGATTCTGGTTCAATATTTCCAACCAGAATACACATTCAGTATAATCGGCCTTTGTGGGCATGAACAAAATCCGTTTCTAAATAAAATTGGTTCATAAGTACACTGACGTAAACCGATTCTAATAAACCCAGAACACTTTGATTTCAAAAAAAATCGAATTTTGAGTGATTGCATGTTGCTAAAAACTAATTTAAGGGATTGGGTTGCTAAAAAAGTACTTGATTCGTGCCATTTCATCTGCTTCTCTGACAATCGAAGATGGCTTGTATTAGGGGAGAAGAGGAGAAGAAGAGAAGAAGAATCAGTTGGAGATGGAGATGGAAATGAATTTGATTTTGATTTTGATTTAAGTTTTTAGTTTTATGATTTTGATTTGAGTTTTGATTTTAGTTTTTAGTTTTTAAGTTTTTAGTTTTATTATTATGATTTAATGGGGACACATTTGTAGTATTAGTGTTTAGTTTTATTATGATTCGTGCCATTTCAGCTGCTTCTATGACAATCGAAGATGGCTCGTATTAGGGGAGAAGAAGAGAAGAAGAATCAATTGGAGATGGAGATGGAAATGAATTTGATTTTGATTTTGATTTAAGTTTTTAGTTTTATGATTTTGATTTTAGTTTATATTATATAATAAAATATTTATAGAAATATGTTTAACTTACAACATCAGTGGAAGGTGTAGGTAGTCGTGCTACAATGGGGACACATTTGTAGAAATAATTTGGTTTTAGTTTTTAGTTTTTAAGTTTTTAGTTTTATTATTATGATTTAATGGGGACACATTTGTAGTATTAGTATTTGATAAAGGGTAAGTTGGTAGTTTCATCTCTTAATAATCTTTTTTTGTCCTGTAGTGTAGGCCCAAATTAATTGGAGTAGGCCCCAATTTAGCTAGGATTATTTAGCATATGAATATTTTTCTAGTTTCGTGATGCTTGCTGAAAATGAAAGTCCTTGTCAAAAATTCCAGATTTGGCCCATCCATTAACTATTTGTACTTTGTTAAAGATTATTGTCTGAATTGTGATTAGATCTACAGTCTGAAGACTCTGAACAATCAATAATGCAAATATCAAATCTGAATTTGAACATGAGCACCTACCGTACAATTTTTACTTCTCCCACAAAATAAGAAAATTAAAATACACATCCAGGAAAAAAAAAGTCTTAACTACAAATGACTACAAGTCCCGTAAAATCTCGATCATAACCAAAGATAAAGAGAGTAGTTTGAAAATAAATCTTAGACAGAAAACTCATTAATTAACTTAGTAACTTCAAAACTGGTAGCAGTTGTTCTTTTTTGGATCAAATGGGACTTTCTTTGAGATAGTAAGGAAAGAGAAGGTCTTGGAGTTCTTAATTTTAGACTTATGAATCAAGCACTTTTGGCAAAATGGTGCTGGAGATTTGAAGTGGAGAAAAATCAGCTTTGGTACAAGTTGATTGTTGAAAAAATATGGAAGCAACTTCTCTTTATGGGTTCCTGGTAAAGTCAATACTCCTCATGGAGTTTCTTGTTAGAGTACAATAGCTTAAACTAATGTCCTCATTTCACAAAACTCAAGTTTAAACATTCATTCAGGAGATTCTATATCTTTCTAGCATGATAAGTGGATTGGTACATCTTGTTTAGCTAAACAGTATGGTTTATTGTGCAAGTTAGACACATTGCAGTTTGATGGTAAAAATACAGGGGTACCAAAATACACCTCCAACTTTTTCTTAGGCAACCTGTATGGAAAAAATCCAATGTAATTCTGAGAGTTCAACTTAATGGATCTCAATCAAAGAATTGTATGGTGAGCTTATATCTCTTTTTTCTCATAATTAGAACGTCAACAGAACTGAGTCCGTGAACCTAATTACCGTGAGAGTACTTGGATGGTACCAGAAACCAATATCCAAGAATCAATCAAGTTGTATCCAACAAACAAGGATGGATGTATCTACTTAGATTGATTTACGTACAACATGTGATATTTCAATTATACAGATAAACAATATAATGCAGAAAATAAATAACACAGACACCATAAGTTTTGTTAACAAGGAAACCGCAAATGCTGAAAAACCTCGGGACCTAGTCCAGATTGAACACCAAATTGTATTAAGCCTCTACAGACACTAGCCTACTACCAATTAACTTCGGACTGGAATGTAGTTGAGACTGAATTAGACCCTCATAACAATTCAGTTACAGTCGCGCTCCTTACGCCTCTTGATTCCCAGCAGGACTTCGCGCAAATGATTACCTTAGATGACATCACACCAACTAAGAGTTGCTTCAACTCAATTGAAAACTTTAAACCAATCTTCCTCCCACAAATAAGCCTATATGTGTGATTTCCTTTTTGATCGTAGATCAAGGTGAGACTGGAAATCGATAGCAATAGACAAAGTCTATCTAACCTCAAAATCCAGACTTATACTACCCGAAGTGCATCCTAGATTATTATTCACCTCACAAGTATTAAACTTGTGGAATCAATCAAAGTCTGAGACGAAGAGAACTTTGATGATTTCTATCTATCTTGTTTGAGTGAGTAACTCAACAATCCAACAAGATCAAGATACACGAGTTATCAAGATAAAAGATCACTGGACCCGGCTTCACGAATCCCTAAAAAGTCTTTTTAGTCGCTAAACCCTACAAAGGGTTTTAAGAAGAGGACGACTCTAGTTTACAACTAGGACTCACCAAAAAAAGTATTGTCGGGATTCAAAGATCTAGAGTGTTTGAGGTTCCTTTTTTATAGACTTTCAAAGCATTAGTTGCTTTAGGTTTAAGATAAGTTCTGTGCTATGTAACTCCAGAAGACATACTTTTGGCTCCAATCAGATAACCCATACACACATGATATTAGACTTTCCTCATTTGTTGTTGTGTCCGTAACATGGCAGTTAATAACATTTTTGAAATAAAAACCCACCCTGAGTTGGTAATTAATACGTCTTATTGCCCTTCTTTCAATATGGTCCATAAACCCATGCTACATATATGGAGGTTTGTGAACATTTAAGGGAAAATATTGTAACCAACCACTTCATCATTGACCAAAAATATTGTAAGCAACCACTCCAACATTGAATACAAAGAATCTAGAATATGGATTCAAAACCTAGCTTCCCATTAGACTGGCTCGAGTTCCAAGCAATCTTGTTCACAAAGTCATGGCATACTTCAAAGCGATGTACATAGTGAATATACAACCAGTTCCATAAGGAAGTATTTACTCCTTCGCAACCAATTCCATAAGGAAGTATTTACTCCTTAGCAATTAGTGTTCAGAGGAAGCGGATGGTAAAATCTTAGGGATTCATATAATGCTGTTATGCAAGACAATCGACCCTTTTAGATTATTTGAATGAAGAGACCCTTGGTCGTTGGATCTCTTTACTTTCGTCATCTTTCTTTCTTCTTTAAGGACACTAAAACTTCAATTCTTTCAAGATCTAAATTGTGCGTAGGAAGATACTGAAAAATCCATTGTTATTGTGGTATCGTCAATAGGAATATGGGAGGTTCAGCTGTATATATAGGAATTGAATTCTAGGATACAGGTACATATCAAGTGAAAATAAGTCCAATATTTATGGATGATCTTAAAATCAACTGAATAATATAGGGAGATAATTAAAGATAAGGATTCAGCTTAATACTCAACTAATTGGACCCATCGAGCGAAGCGAGGGAGGACCTTTATATGGCCACTTTTTTGTAAATCCTATGTCATCAATTGACACAAAAAGATTGGATTTAGTGTCCCAAACTGTTTTCAATCAACAATTAAAGGACTAAAAAGCCCCTCCATGTTTTCATTTCTCACTAAAACTAGCGTAAATACAACACAAAAGACCAAGCAAAGAATATCCACTGTTAGATGAATCTTTGAAATTTGTTTGACATATCAAGATATACACTCTGGTTAGGATGAACCGTAACCAAACCGTGTATAAAGACCACGCTCATGAATGGTTCGCCGAAGCTAGCCAACTAAACTATAAGCTTGAGCTTTTTCATATACCATTTAATACTTTAACCTTGAGTCACAATCATGTGATCAAATATGTCTATAGTGTCTTTAGAGATTATTCAAATGTTAATTATCTTAGAGAAATAAATTTTATGTGCATATGAATTTGATTGACATGGTAAGTAGGTGTACAGGGTACAAATACTTAACCTGTTCGTGAACAATTATGTCATGGTACGTGTACCGGTATGTATACCTTATGACATGACCGAGTTCCGGAGTTCACATAACTTTTTCGGTACGTGTACTGGTATGGATACCTTAAGACAAGAAACAGTTCTAGAGTTCAAAGAAGTTTTCTGGTACGTGTACCGGTATGGATACCAAACCGGTTCCGGGACCAACAGTTATTTTCAAGTACGCGTACTGGTTTGCGTACTGATCTGGGTTCACGAGTTCATAGAATTTTAAGGTGTGCATACGAATATGTGTACCAAAAATCTGTTTGTTGACATATAGATACTCTGTTACGTGTACTAAGTACATGTACTACGGTTCCAGACTTATAACAATTCTCCCAGTTTGTAAGACTGGTATGTATACTGTCTTGTATCCAAGAATAATAGTAGTTCTATATTTCTCTCTAAATCAATTCGAAACATTCCCAAATAACATCAATGACACATATCACTGTTTCAAGCTATTTTCGAATGATAACCTTGAATCATAATTTTGATTACGATCAATGAATTATTCTTAACCAAAATTCATCAATTTTGAAAAATGTTCATTAAGCTTAGTCATATATTTCTAGAACTAATTACGAAGATAAAATTGAATCGAAATTCTTGATATGCTTACGATAATCTAATTAGTTATGCGACAATGTCTCATAGATAGAAAGATGAATATAACCTGATATATATGTGGTTTAGTCTTCACTTACCTTTTGTTGAAGAAGTTCTCCAAAAGCTTCGGTTGATCTTCACCTTCAAACGGTAGAACGCAATGATGATTGTTGTGATATCCGTTTCTCCACTACATCTTCTATCCTAATCCGAAACTTAGCCAATTGTAGACTAGAAATCAAGATATAGTTTTGACAACAAGCTTGAGATATGAACACTTGTGAGTTCGACCTAGCAATGCTCTAACAACTAGTATTACAGATCACATCACTGTTGATGGTTCTTGGAGATTTGAATTCAAAAGAGTTCTGTCTTATGATGTAGCAGTGCAACTTGCAGAAATGCTCAATTTGATTGGTTCTAATCCTCCTATGACAGACAACGTGCAAGATACTAGAAGATGGGCTTTACATCCTTCAGGTTTATTTTCAGTCAAGACTCTTTATAAGACTCTGATAGTAGGTGTAGGCATGTATAACTTTCCTTATTAGTTTACTTAGAATCCTAGTATGCCTCCAAAAATTAACTTTCTACTTTGGAGTGTTGTTCATGGCAAGCTCAATTCACTTGATATGATACAACATAAGGGTATTGATATTTATAGATCATGTATCTTATGTGGAGATTTTAATGATTTTCAAGATCATATTCTCATTCACTGCAAAATAGCAGATAAAGTTTGGTCTGCGATAACACCTAAGAGTCAATGGGCATGGGTGTTTCCAGAAACTATGATCTCCTTTGCTCACTCATGGGGATTGAACATTGTCTCTAGAACTGCAAAAAAAAATTGGGATTTAATACTAGCTGCAGTGATTTGGGTGCTTTGGAGAGAAAGAAATTGTCATATATTTCTAGAAAAATACATCTTCAAGATTGATTTGGATCTAATTGTAAATTTCTAAGACTTTTATTATGACTTGGGCTGCAGCTTGTAGGGAGAAGGTTCATTTGAACATTTATTATACTGTAACAAACTGGAACACTATTTTCAGTTTAATTTTTTTTTTTTCGTTTTTGTCTTCCTTTGGTAGATTGTTGTACATTCTCTCATTCTAATAAAATCCACTCTTCTGATCAAAAAATAAAAAAATAATAACATAACAACAGTACTGCTGCTTTTGGTAGTAGCACTACCACATCCGCAGTGGAAGTCTTATCCATTAATTAATTATTATATTAAATGAGATATAAGCAACAACATCTCATGTTGCTCCTGAATAAGACTAAAAGGATGATAAAATTGTAAAACTAAGCCTAAGATAGAGAGAAAAAGATGATATCGTAGCAACACATGGGACCTTGTATCTGATTCCTTCTTTTCACCCTTAATTTGGTGGGAAATCCATCATGACATAGAGAAGTATAAGAGAAAAATTGAATCATGATCGATAAAAATTTAATTATCAAGTCTAATATCTTCCTAGAATAATCATAAGTGAACTTGTAAAAGAATCTATAATATAACACAAAATGATTTGTTTAGTGTTTATGGATGGTTTCTTTTCTGGACTAAAAGGACCCTCCGGGTTTTCTTTCCTTGGCCTACGTATCACTCGGATTTTGGTAGATTTGGAGAAATGCATGGGCAAATAAGAATTGTCTGTTTTGTCTTCACAAAAACAATGATTAATTCTTCCATCACCAAAACCAGAGAAACGCAAACCAGATCTCTTCATTTTCCCCCACACAAACCACCACCGGCAACACGATCGCCACGAAAAACATCACCGCCACTTCCTTATTCTCTTCTTCTTCATCTTCTTCTTCCAATTGTTGTTGTTCGCCCGATTTTTCCCCATCAATTTTGTTCCCTAATCTAATCATAACAGAAACTCTTCTCAACTCTCCCTGGGATCTCTTCTTTCTTTATCTTCATAGATAGATTTCCCACTATATTTCAAGTATTCTTTACTCAATTTCGAATTTAGAGTACATGTTTTTGATTTGATTGATTTAATCAACATATAACCTGTAACCCTATATTGGAAATTGGGTTAATTGATTGAATTACTTTTGAGTTGATTGAATTACTTTTGAGTGAGTTGGGTTGACTAATTTACAGAGAAATCAACCCCTTCGTTGATGTAATTGATTGAATTACTTTTTTGGGTTGTGAGGAAATTATGGTTTGTGCAAACTTTAGATTGATCGAAGAACAATTTGAGGTAAGATGATATGAACAATTTGAGGTAAGATTAACGCTGCTAAACCCTATTAGTTTCTCCATCGTTCAAACTTATCCATATTTTAATTTGAATCTTTGAAGTTATGTTTTTATAATGCTTCAAATGAATATCTTCCATGCCCATGATTACTGAATATCTTCCATATCCAATATCGAATTTGTGAATTTTCCGAGTATCCAAGTTTTTGAAATTAACAGATTTTAGTTCATTTTTTTTTTGCTTTGGTTTGTTTCGCAGATGGAAGATTCATTTCCAGGTAAGGTTTCCGGTTTTTAACCACTTCGAAGTTTAAGATTTATTGAAAGTGATGCTCACTTACAGCGGCGCCGTGTTACATATGAAGTAAAACGAGATTCGATGACCAAAGTCGAAAAATAAACACTTCTTGAGAAACGTTGTAATGCCTATCGCGATAGGTTTTAGCAGTACGTTTTACCTTTTCGTGATTGAGTGAATCTTTGGGTATTTTGATGTATTATTAATACTTTTGAACAATGGGCTATGTAAAGAAATTGATCATAATGGGTTGAAGTTAAATGTGTAAGAATTGCTAGGAATTAATTTTGTTTTCATGTTTTGGTTTGTCTCAAATAGGTTGTAAAGAACATAGATTGGCCAGTTGATTTTCCATGTACAAACAAGGATTTTCACCGGGTTGATGAGTATGTATACAACTTATTCTAACTTAAACCTAGGTGTAGTTAGGTTAGATGGGTTGTCTGAAATTCAATGTATTGATGAAACACTACATTTTGATATGGATTTTAATTCTAAAACAGATGGTTTTGGTACTACATTTTGACATGGATTTCAATGTATCATCATATAACCATCGGGGGTTAGCCCAGTTGGCCAGGAGCCTGACTCTCAAGTAAGAGGTCAGCGGATCGAGTCTCCACTCAAGAGTTTGGAGATCTCATGAAATACTCCCCTCATCTAAAATCTAGTTTATAGTTTAAGTTCTTAATGTATTCTTTCCTATTAAAAAAAGAACAATGTATCATCAGATTTGTTTTTATATGGAAGTGCATGGTTTGTGAAGCATATATGATCCTACTATTGCTGCACTTACTAAGTACTGTTAAAAGGTTTTCCCTCTTAGCAGCACCCCTGGAATAAGTCTAGATCTACTTGATTTGTGCAGCAGCTGGGTTAGAAAATTTTGTTCTTTTGTTTTCTTCTTGCTCTATTCTTTTTCCAGGCTACTTGAGTTATCTAAGTAATCTAACTGATGATTTTTCTATGTTTGTAGGTGAGCCATTTTCCAGCAGGATACGAGTAAGAAAAAGTTGTTGGCATGAGTATGAACACAAAGAAGAGCTAAAAATAATTCCACTAATAACATGAAGTAGAGCTTAAAATAAATCCACTGTAAATGTGCTTATGTGTGATAAAAAATAAGAGACTTTACTTGCTTTCCGGAGGAACATCAATGGCATGAGACCTCAAATTTGGTATATCCGGAAGTCCTCTTATAGGTACTCTTACATTTTTCTTCTCTTACTATTGTAAAATTATTAGAATTTCGACAAAGTTTCCATGAGTGTTATAATATGATTATTTGATATTTTTTTAGGACAATTTATTCTGTAAGAGAATCTGATACGGTAGAATGATATCCGGTGAGGTGATTTATGAGAGTTTCTTTGTTTTTTAGGGTCTAGCTTGAACCATCGATTGAGACATAGTTTCTAATAGATTTTGATTTGAGTTCTGGAAGTTTTAACTACTGAAGTGAGGGTATTTGGAATGTTCATTAAAGGTTGGCTCCAAAACTATTCTCGGGTCTGAGCTCACAGAGTTATAGAAATTTGCATGGTAAAATAACAGAGAATTTAGATTGCAAGAGTAGATGTACGAACATCTTTGGATATTTTGATTCTAACTAAAATGTTTTGTATAATAGCGATCATTTTGCATATACTGCAGGAAACCGTATTGGAGAAACGTATGAACTGTTGCCGAGAAGCCGAAATCGCAAGCAAGAGAATTCGTCCAAATTCAAGTTTTACTGCCGCCACGTAAATGTGGTTAAAATCTATAACACCAAAAAGATTGGATCTATATTCTATGTTACATACTGCCATGTTATTATGAACAACACTGTTTACTTCATAATTTTAGTGTTACATGTAATTGCGGTAAGTGCTGATACCAACAGTATGTAAGACAAAACAAAAGTCCGTGTTGTTGCCATTATAGCACCAGGACCCCTTCCGTCCCCGTGCCATTATGGCACGGGAAATCCACTATTAAAAAATATAAAATAAATAAAAGGGTAAATATATATTGAATCCATTGGTTTTTTCCTCTTTCCTTCTTTCTCTCCTTTAACGAAAACCTTAACTCCATTAGCCTTCTCCTGATCAGATCGACTCCTTTTGAGCAGATCTGAGCAGTTATGTTTCCGTACGCCATTAACCATCCTCTAGTGTCGTTTAATTGGTCTAGTTTGTTTTTAATTTTTGTTTCAGCTGTAACCTATGTTCCTTTTAGTTCTAGCTTTTTAGTTTCTTCTTTGCTGGTATATCTTGGTTTGGTTCTGTGGAATTTTGGGTTTGCTTTGTATAGATCTATGGTTGTTGATGAAAATATCATGAAATTATCAGATCAAGGTTTATCATCATTATCAACTCCGACCTCTATTCAAGTCACAGCAACATCAAAGTTTCCGACAAATATTTTCTTTGTAATCTAGTTTTACTTAGATCGAATTTTAGGTGTAATTTTTATTTTCTCTTTGTTTTAGATGATAATTGTTGTAACCCAAGTTGTTCAATAGGGATTTTGCAAATTTTTCTGATTCCTTTCTTATTCCCTGTGATCCTTGATCATGTGCTCTGTCCTTTGCATTCGATCTCTAGGTTTGTTGTTTGTTGGTTGATGTTTGTCTTTGTCTTCTCCGGTGGGAAATAAAATTCCGATGAGTTCAACGATGATTTTTATGTATACCAGCTGAAGAAGATGAGTTTCAAGATGAAACTTATGGTTCTTTTTCTTTTGGAAGTATGTTCTATCAGGTATTGATTAAAAATGTTCTTATTCTGAGCTGTGAATCATGCATCATCGATTCAAGTTCTCCCGTAAAGGCGGGTGCTATTGGTTTACTGTTACGTTATGATGGCCCAATAGAGATTCTGGTTACAGTTTACGTGATTCAGGATACGTGATTCGGCTTACATGATTCAATATGGGAATTACTTAGTGCTAAGCCTTGTTTGTTTCAGATTATTATTGTAACATTGGGGGTTCCCATGTTTATCTATTAAAAAAAAACAAGATCCATCTTCTCCAATAGATTTTCAGGACTTTAAAAAGTTTCTCTCTTTTCTATCTAAACCTCTTAAATGGAAACCCTTTCCTCTATTGTCGCCGCCTGCTCAGATCGGCTCATTTGGAGAAGATCTGAGCGCCCATGTTTGTTGTTCGATCTACAACCTTTTTCAATCTTTCTTTTTAGCTTTATTTTTTTATTACGTTCTTTTCTCAATGTTTTAATATGTATTTTTGCTACTGATGCAATTTTGGTTTTGTTTATTTGGGGATTGGGTTATGAGTGGAAGCATGATTTGTTTCCTGATGAATAAAATAAATCAAGGTTCATCATTTTCAGCACCGATCGACACCCAAATAGCAGTTTCAGCAGCATCTCCGGCTTCTTCAGTTGTTTCTTCTCTGATCTCCAGCTCTAGATATCCTCTGTATCCTCTCTTAGGGTTTATAGTTTATTTGGATCATGTGTGTTTCGGATGAAAGCTTTTATTTTATGTTTAACGGGTCTGATATATTGCTTTCACTTATGGGTCATTTGTACTTCTCTGTGATGGGTTTCTTATGCTTAGATCACCATCTGATCGAAAAGAGCTCCAAGTTTGGTGATGATCTTCTCCGGCAGATACAGGAGCTCCGACGATTTATATGGCGAGTTCATCGTTTACCTACAAGATTAATTTCTGTTAAACCATCTTTTAGTTGTGATCATCATAATAACTTAAAACAATATTTTCGGGATGTGGATTTAGCATCACCAAGCTCTCATGTATGTAAGCGGGCGCTACTGTTACGGATTCTGGTTACCTAAGATTTTTTTGCAGTGTGAGCGTGATTTGGAGTCTATCCTGCTTATTATCGTTTATCTGTTATGTATCTTTGGCCAAGGTTTTAAAAACGTCCGTTTTTACCGAAAAAACGACCGTTAAAACGGTCACACCCATATACCGTGGCCGTGAGGGTCCCCGAACCCCGTTCCTTTATTAGGTCGATAAATAGGAAAAAACGGCAGTTTTATAGTACCGTTTTTCAGTTTTCATACACGTTGTAACCGTTTTTCTAAAATTAGTTTGAATGTTTTTTTCTTATAAATAACATTTTAACGTGTGATTTTTAGAACTGTTTTCATGTTATCACGCACGTTATAACCGTATAAATAACTTTCTTACCATTTCTTTTGATTTTTTTTCTTCTCTGGATTGAAAGCTGAAAACTTCGAATTAAATATTTTAAAATGATACAAGGAAACTAACTACAAGATTAAAACTACAAATTTAAAAAACATAGGATTGTTAAACTAGTATTCATCATTTAAAAAGCTACGCGAACCAATTACGACCACCACCTTTTTTCAAGTATTCTTTTTTTTCTCGACGGTTCCTTTCCACATTATAGTCATCGTTGTCGGGGTATTGGCTATCTTCGTTTGCATAAGTATCATCATCATAATAACCATCATTATCGTTATCATAACCTCCTTCAGTATCATCATTATTGTTACCTACTTCATTATTATTATCAATATTAGAATTATATCCTTCGTTCATATGTTGAACACCATGGTCAGAGCGATCGGAAGTGTAACGAGAATCATATGTTGGTTTCACATTCTCATAACATTGTGTATTGTCCCCAAATGAAATATTACCAAAGTCATAAACAAAGTCACTCACCGGTAACCTTTCGTATGAGATTTGAACTTCCGGATCATGCCAGTTGTATGGTAGAGGGACATGCTCTGGATTATTAACGGCCTCCTCTTCCAGCGTATTTAACCATTGTTCTTCTTGAGGTAAAATCGGTGTTTCATCTTCCCCCGCTATCCAGTCAAGCATATTGTCCTCCCTCAGTAGACTATGAACGTCGTGAACATCAATGTTATGTCTCCTTGCTTTACCTTTAATTCTTTGTTGCTCCAAATTCAAATTGTATTGGACATGCACCAGATGAGAACTCAACTGACTTTTCCATCGTTTCTTTATTACACCCACGATAGAAGCATTTCGATTTGATCCCAAACCCATTTGTATAGTTTCCACACATGTAGCAAGTGCATGGTACAAATATCCCATGGTGGGTTTTTCAATAAAGGACCAACCATTATGCATGCATTTTGACACGTCGTCCAGAATATCTCATTTGAAATAATATTCTTCATTTGTATAGTTTCCACACATGTAGCAAGTGCATGGTACAAATATCCCATGGTGGGTTTGTCTGAGTCCAAGAAACGAATCATTTTCAATAAAGGACCAACCATTATGCATGCATTTTGACACGTCGTCCAGAATATCTCATTTGAAATAATATTCATGCATTTTGACACGTTGATCAATGATGCTTTTGATTGCAATAAAATTCGTTGAAAACCTTGTTAAGCCAGGGCGCAATAGATTGCATCCTGCAGAATGTTGTTGAAATCTAGCAAGAACCCAACCATGATTGTAAATAAATTTGCTAATTTGTCTTGCTTATCCGATCACATCTTTAATAAAGGGGAATTTTTCCATATCTTCCAACATCAAGTCCAATACGTGAGCAGCACAAGGAACCCAGAAAAATGTGCCATATTCTGATGCCAATCTCTTACCTATTCAAACAAAAATAGAAAGAAGTTAATGATTAATATATTTCCAATATATATATATATATATAAAATAAAATGAAGTTATTCTTAGTTACCTGTAGCTTTGAATTGGGATCCTTGATCAGTTACTAATTGAACAATATTTCTCGGACCGACATCATCTATAATGGGCTTGAACAAAGTAATTAAATACTCTGTTGTCAACCGATTATGTTCTATGTCGACACTTTTCAAAAATGTAATTCTACTACCACTGTAAACTAGAAAGTTTACAATAAATGCAGTTGTTTTTGCTTTTCCAACCATCCGACATGAGTGTACAACCATATTCTCTCCAGTAATGTCGTTGAACAGACACCACATCCTTTTCAATCCTTTGTTTTTCTGAAGTTAATATGGGATTCGACAACTTATAAGCTGATGGAACTCTATAGGATTGGCCGAAATTTGCAACTGCATCGAATGCCTCGTGGTACTGAGATGACTTAGCCACATTGAAGGGAATATCATTGGCATAAAAAAAACGTCCAACAGAAGAATCGACTTTTTCCCGACATGTTTTGCTTTTACCAAATTTTGCCATTGAAGGTTGAGAATCCCTAGAAGGGTTATATTGTCCTCCCATATCCACAAACATCCTAGGTGGTTGTGATGGCCACATAGTAGACCTAGGTATTTCTGCAGAGGCCCGGGGACCGTGCGATGTACCCTCTCCGGCATGAATATTCTTAATTTTTCGTCCAAAAAGGTTCTTTAAAAACCCAGTCTTTTTCTTTTGTGTGACTGGTACTTGTTCTTCTTCTGCATGAAAATATGGCTCTTCTTCATCTATACCACACACAGGGTTCCATGGCTCATTATGATACACTTATTCTGAATCTTCGTTATCGATTCTCGCTCTTCCTTGCCTTTTTGCTTTTATTTTTTCTTTCAGTGCCACTTTAGCAAGATTTTTCACTTCAGGCGGCACATGCATGCATGGGGCAACTGTACCTCTTTGTTGTGCTAAATGCAATTTTATGCGTGAAATACCAGAAGATATTTCATTTTCACAAAAATTACACTTTAATTTTTTACCATCAGGCATTAGAGTGCAATATGCATGAAAAACATCTCGTTTGTTAAAACCCTGCCTACTTCTTGGCATTTGATGGAAATTCTGCGATCTAATAAAGGGACAAGTATACCTAGCTAATTGTTGCCGACGAAATTTTAGTGTCTATAATTTACCGACACGAATTTTATCAAACTTTCGTAAATTGTATAGTGAAAAGTATTTTAAAACACATATGTAAAGAATATAAACATGACTATCGATTTATACACATTTCACAAAAAAATTATTAAGCTCTCTCTTAGTACGACTGCGTCTCTCTCATCAATTAAACGCAACAAACCGTTTTACCACCCCGAGGGGTGGTTTCTCTCACTCCTTATCTCTGAAACGGCACCCTTTACCAGTTATCTAGCCGTTTTATGACCGTTTAATCAAGGAAAAAGCAGTTTCGTGACCGGAATCTAACCGGATCTTATCAGGAATTTACAATCAATCTAACAGAACCGTAAAGGAAAAAACAAATCAAATACCCAGTTATGGAAAATCAATGATTTCCTAAAAGTTTACCTTAATCTACAAACCCTCCTTTTCATATCTTACTGTTAATGGTCAATCCAAGATACAGTTTCAAAATACTATAGTCACCTACTCCGGCCACCGTTTACAAAGACACTGAAGAGTTCAAAGACACCAAGATTCTGAAGATTATTAAGCTACTTGAAGACACTTAAGATACAAAGGTTACTTAAGACACGGAAGTTATCAAAGCTACTAGAAGACACTGAAGTTTGCTATCAATATAGACACCAGACACTTATCTCTACCTACTAGATCCAGAGACTAACCTCCCTTGATTTTTTTATTCTACCTTTCCTAATCTTTGTGAAACTTCTTTTGTTCTATATTTACTGTTCTATTTTAATAATTGCTGTCTTTTAATAATTTTCCTATATCTTGTTTTCTAATTCTATCTTTGCTCTGATTTACTATAATTTCTCTAGCAAATTTCAGTACCCCAATCGTGTTTTCTCCTCTAATTAAGACCAAATTTTTAATTACATTCAGATTTATAGTGCATATTTTACAAATAATTTAATCTTTAGTCTCAATCTTTGATCTGTTAGCAATTGATTGAACCACCATTGAATCTATACTATCTTGTTCACTCTTCCATTACTTTCTCCAGTGCTTTTAACTAGTTTACCCCTCCAGGTGCCCCCTTCTGGATAATGATGGAAGAATTAAGACAATATTAAGAAAATATAGAAAGATGATGCGATAATTAAGGGGAACATGAGCGGATACTTATTCTGGTGCTATACTCTAAATCAAAGTCTCTACCGGTAACTTTTCAGGTGATATTTTTCTGAAATCTCCTTGCCATTCTTGTCTTGTCTCTGCTATACTTTGGTTTATCTCTCTTAGCTGCAACCTTGTTTTTTATTTTTTGACTTGTCAATCACTGCAATTAGATCTTTTCTTGAATGAAATTAGTCTAAAATGTAAAAGGTGGTGTTCACTGGATTTAAAGTTCTTATTTGGTTGTGAGAGAGGTCTGTTTCTTTTTGTGGTGGTCCCTGATGAGCATCCTTAGTTGGAATTGCCATGGTTTTGTAAAGCCAGAGGCAATCCGTGAACTCCGGGAGCTAGTAAAACTAAAATCACCTGACATTATTTTCATTTGTGAAACTACGTGTAAGAAAGATGTTACAGAAAGGAAATTCAGATCTATTGGTTATCTAAATTACTTTATCCTACCTTCTATTGGTAAGAAAGGTGGTCTTGGCCTGGCCTGGAAAGATGGATTTGATTTATCAATCTTAAATTCAAGCCAGAGAGGTTTTAAATGCATTTCAAAATCCTTTAAGGCTAATACTAGTTGTTATTTGCACTTCATCTATGGAGAGCCAAACCGGAGTCTTAGACCTGCTAGTTGGGAACAGTTTACTAATGAGTACCATGATACCTCCAGTCCTTGTTTACTAGTAGGTGATCTCAATTGTATTCTTCTCCCTGAAGATAAGTGGGGAGGAAGATTAGTGACTGATCATGATTTGAAAGATCTTGAAACACTTATGTCTGCTTGGGACCTGAGAGAAATCCCTTTCTTAGGTCCAGATTACACTTGGACTAACAACTAAGAAGGTGATAATTTTATAATGGAAAGAATTGATAGAGCAGTTATCAATAATACCTGGGAATCTTTCTTTCCTGATACTCATGCTCTCCATCTCCCCAGAATCTCCTCTGATCATTCCCCCATTCTCATATCCCTTAGTGCTGGGGTTGAGAATCTCCAAAGGCCCTTCCACTTCATGTCCAACTGGTCTCAAGACAAGACCTGTAAAACAGTCATTGAGAAAGCATGGGCAAGTTGTGTAAGGGGTTCAAAACCATATCAGCTTAAACAGAAGTTAAATATAGCAAAAAAGAAACTCAGATTATGGAACAAAGTATCCTTTGGAAATATAACACACTCCATAAGGGATACAAAGGAAGCAATTTTTCAAGCTCAAGTGAATGATCCTAGTAATACTATGATAATTTCTGACTTGAAAGATAAAATGACTTATCTTTATTCTCTTGAGGAAATCTTATGGAAAGATAAATCAAGAGAAATTTGGCTCAATGAAGGAGACAACAACAAACCTTATTTCCATAAAGCTACAATGTTTCGCAGAAAAAGAAACAATATAACTTGGATCAAATCTTCTAATGGAACTTGGCTCACCACTAGGGAGGCAATTGGTAATGAGTTCATCTCATACTTTCAGGATCTGTACAAAACATCTAATCCTGAAGGTCAAGATGAATTCATATAATCAATGACCTCTAAAGTGTCTGATGAAGATAATGCTTTCCTGTCAACTCCTATCTCTGAAGAAGAGATAAAAAAAGCTGCTTTTCAAATGGGAGCAAAAAAGGCTCCTGGGCCAGACGGATATACGGGGCATTTTTATCAAGAATATTGGGATGTAGTTGGTGATTCTGTATGTGAAATGGTGAAACATTTCTTCAACACAGGCCATCTACTCACCCAGTTTAATCACACAAATATATCTCTCATTCCGAAAAATCCTATGGCTGATTCAGTAGATCAATTTCGACCAATAGGTCTTTGTAATTTTTCTTACAAAGTAATTTCAAAAACCCTTGCCAATAGAATGAAGCCTTTGATGGACAAAATTATTTCTCCCCATCAGAGTGCCTTTGTCCCAAAGAGACAAATTGCAGACAATGTTTTAATGGCTCATGAGGTGATTCATTGTATAAAAAAGAAAAACAAAGGTAAAGTTGGATTAGCAGCTATCAAGTTGGACATGTCCAAGGCCTATGATAGGCTTGAGTGGTCTTTCTTGGCTAAAGCCATGACTAAACTTGGGTTTAATCAAAATTGGGTTAAGTTAATCATGAACTGTTTAAGCACTGTTTCCTACTCTATTTTGCTGAATGGAAGCCCTATAGGTAATCTTAAGCCTGAAAGAGGCTTAAGGCAAGGGGACCCAATCTCTCCTTACCTTTATATTATTTGTACAGAAGCCCTATCTGCTTACATCTCTAAACTAGAGAAAACAAACCTGATTCATGGAATAAAAATAGTAAGTGCAACACCTTCTATTAGCCATCTTTTGTTTGCAGATGACAGTTTCATCTTTACCAAGGCTACAATTCCAGAATTCCATGCTACAAGAAATTATCTCCAGCAATACTGCAAAGCAAGTGGACAAGAAATAAATTTTCACAAGTCTGGCTTACTTCTAAGTAAAAATGTGCATCCTAGACACATGAGAATTTTGGCCAGAATTATGGGTATCTCAAATCTGCATCTTGGGGAAAAATACCTAGGGGCACCAATCAATTTTCTAAAATCTAAAACCCGAACCCATCTTTCTCTTCTTTCTGCTGTTGAGAAAAGGGCAAGTAGTTGGCTTGCTCACTTTCTCTCTCAAGCAGGAAGAACAACTTTGGTTCAACATGTAGGACAAGCTATGTTAACCTACCAGATGGCTAATTTCTTAATCCCTAAGAATCTTTGCCACAAAATAGATTCTCACCTGAACAGATTTTGGTGGGGAGAGGATCCAAAGTCGAAGAAAAGGAAATTGCATCTTTTGGCCATAGAGAATATCTGCAAAACAAAAAAGGAAGGGGGATTGGGTTTTAGAAACAGTGAAATCAATAATTTAGCAATGATGGCAAGAAGTGTTTGGAGGCTTGTGGAGAACCCTAATTCCCTTTGGGGAAGTGCTCTAAAAGAAAAATACTTCCCTAAAAGTGATATACTACATGCTAAGTGCCCAAGTACTGCTTCTTGGTCATGGAAATGTATCTATAAAACAATGGAGAAAATAAAGCCATTTATTTCTTGGGTGGTGGGGGAAGGAAATTTCATAGATCCGTGGTGTGATAACTGGATACCAAATAAGGGAGTTGCAACACCAAAGGACAATGTAATACCTGATCCTAACCTCAAAGTGGCTGATCTTATCAACCAACAGACAAGATCATGGGACTCAATTAAACTTGGTGCCATTTTTGACCAATCTTCTGTAGAGAAGATTGAAGACATACCTCTGCCCATTATTCCTACTAGTGATAGAAGGATATGGGTAAACGCGAGAGATGGAAAGTTCTCTACCAAAATTGTATACCATAGTCTATCCTCAAGAGGAGACACTGAAAACTCTGACTTATGGAGCAAATTGTGGGCTCAAAAGCTTCCTGCAAGGATAAAACTATTTGTGTGGAAGGCTCTAAAAGGAGCTTTACCCGTGAATCTAATTCTACACCAAAAAATACATATCTCAGAATATACTTGTCCTAGATGCAAATTGAAAGATGAAAGCATCATGCATTGTCTGGTTACATGCTCAAAACTTATCACTGTATGGTCTCAAATAAATATTGCAAACAATCAGTATCAAGATCTTACCTTTGCTGAATGGATAAGATATTGGTTGCAACTGAACCCTTACATAGATGATTCCACCAGATTGGAGACATACCCTTTAATTGCATGTATGTGCTGGTCAATTTGGGATAGTAGGAATACAATTGT
Organism: Papaver armeniacum; assembly: GCA_023531295.1. NCBI lineage: Eukaryota > Viridiplantae > Streptophyta > Magnoliopsida > Ranunculales > Papaveraceae > Papaver > Papaver armeniacum. Next base: position 87,490 of record JAJJWW010000702.1, read on the forward strand.
CCATACTGGGAAAATTGAAGAACCATCTTCAATTTTGGCTAGAGCAAAATCGATGATTTCGATGCAAATCAACCAACCTCATCTTTTAAAAATCTCTGCAATAACCCCGATCACTGAAAGATCTGATTGGATCTCTCCCCCTTTTGATTGGATTAAAATCAATTGTGATGGGGCTTGGAATCTCTCATCAGAAACAGGGGGGGTGGGATTTATCTTTCGCAATTCTAACCACCAATTTTTAATTGCAGAAGCTCTATATATCTCTTGTTCGTCAGCGGAAGAAGCGGAAATCAGAGCAGTAAGGGATGCTATGAGAACAGCTTGGGAAAGGAAGAACCAGCAGATTATAATCGAAAGTGATGCGGAAGAAGTAATGCAGAAGATAAACAGAAGAGACTTTTGTGGGAATCATCGAACTCAATCGATCTTATCGGATATTGCATATCTAATCACCAAATTTAGGAGAATAAAATTTGCATATGTTAACCGCACTTGTAATACGGTTGCCCATAATGTAGCCCAATGGGCAAAAAATAACAAAAATTGTATGGCATGGTCTTCACCGCCAGTTTGGCTAACGCCATATCTTAGTCTTCGACCACGGTCCCCGCATCTGAATGTGGAAGTTTAATGTATTTCTGGTCTTTATGACTTTGCTTATAAAAAAAAAAAAAAAAAAAAAAAAAAAAAAAAATTATACACATTTCTTATACTAACAATAATCAAATAAAATGGTAGTATTAGAATTTCTTAATGATATAGGTCATCTATTAGTTGGACAAAATTTAAAAATTAATAGGTCATCTATTTAGGGACGTGGGGAATATTAAAAAAATTAAAATACCTTGTAACAACGTTTTTTAGACAAGTTAAAACGTTTTCACGCACGTTATAACCGTTACATAGGAAATTCAGATCAATAATTTTTTTTATTTCTTATGTAACCGTTATAACGCCCGTTATTTTCAAAAAACGTCCCAAAAACGCGTTTTTTGACTATATAACGCGTTTTTGGGCCAAAACGTGCTCACACCTGAGAAAACGTATTATAACGGTCACACCTAATATCCGTGACCTGAGCCGTGACCCGTTTTGCAAACCAAAGACTTTGGGTTAATACCTGTTTGATTATTAAAAAAGAGAAAGAAAAGAAAACAACTAAAAGATCCATCAACGTCTCCACACAATAATCCTTAATACAATAAAATAAAATAAAACCTTGACTCTGTATAATCTTCTTAGCCACAAAAAATGAATAAAAAAGTAGTAAAAAATTGTACCCTCACACAGAAGGTTAGCTTTATTTATTTAATATTTGCCATCACTATTCACTAATTATTGCCAGCATAATAGAAGGGATGCTTCTTGATACACAACAACGGAAAGTTTTCCTAGGATGTCGACTACACTTTTTTTTCTTTATATCCTCGAACTTAAAAACAATATTTGTCATCATCGGACAAACGAGCATTCAAGTTGTAAGAAAAGCAATTTTAATTGTATCGAGTAGCATCCTTCTGCTAGCTGGCAATTATTTATCGACTTCAACATCAAAAGTATACCAACTTTGCTCAGCTTCTTTAAAATCTCCACCTATCTCTGGATAGAAGCAAAAGAATGTGAATATAGTAAATTAATTTGATATTGGGCGACGAAGTAGCAACATCATCATCACAATCACAAACTCTAGCTGAGTAGCTGCCGTTTCCGGTGAAGAATGAATTCGAAACCATAGTCTTAAAAAAATAAGTTTGCTCTTGGGTTCTCTTCCTACATCACAAAATTAACCAAGTTGCTCTTACTCTAATTTGAGTGCCTGGTTTCTTCAAACATATTTCTTCTTTCCCTTCTCTCATGTGACAGCATTTGTTGCCACCAAAGAGCTCAGTACCCCCGAAAAAATGGTGTACGCCGTATGCCTAAGTGAGAAATTCAGTCAACGTTCGAACATGGAAAAATAGAGAGAAGGAGGAGAGGTACAGGAGCTTGAAAGAGGAGACGTGGTTTCATGGGTACTTACAGATTTGGGTCAGAAGAAAGAGCCGCGGAACGGTTAAAAGTAACGGACGGACTGGAGGATGCAAAAAGTGTGACTCGTAACAGTACTTAATTTAGCAAGGGGAAAGGGTCCATGACTTATCATTTGGGACCTCATGTAGATAGTTACCAAAAGAAATTGAAAGGTGGTCCAGAAAAAAGAGCCCGACACCAAACTTTCAGATGGTGTGGCCCTAAATTTCATCACACTGCACTTACTTTACTGATCCTATGATTCCTATCAACGTGAATTTCGATGATTTATATGGGCCAATACCATCACTACTATGGTGATACCATTCAATATAGGACAAAAAAATCATGATAATCCTGACCACTGGATCAATGGAATTGTACTAGTTCCTAGTAGAGCTGAGTACCAACTCATATAAATCATGTGAATTTCTAACCTAATTTGATTGGGGCCTTGCACTAGTGGACATAAAAGGTCACCCAATTCTAATTTGGGTCACCCCTTAAAAAAATATTTTCTAAATGGCTAAAATGCCCTAAGTGATTAGTATTAAGAATTAATGAAGTTGATTAGTGTGATAATTGAGTTTACATAAAAATCATATTTTGGGATTAAATTTTTGGGATTTTTTTTTTTTGGTTTTTATGTTTTGAGAAGAAGAAGAGGAGTTTTGAGAGGAAAAACTAGGATTTTTAGAAATGAGTGATTCAAGTAGAGGGAAAGAGGTTTTCGAAGGTTCAAACAACAACCATGATTGTGTTGATGGTAGGATTGTATCAACTAATCCTATGGATTGGATGTTTGATGAAGAGATGTTAATGGAGGAAGCCATGAAAAATGGTGGAAATGAAGATCCTACTGCTCAAAATGAAAGAACCAATCCTCAAAATGAAGAACCCGGAGCTCAAAACAATCAGATAAACTTCATATACTCTTCAAATTGTCTGAATGGTGCTCCAAGTGGTCGATTCATGATCACTATGGAACTACTCAGAGTGAGGGTCGTTATAGTCGGGTGTTGTATACGCCAACGACCCTAAAAAGTCGTCATACAGTTGACACACATGGCGACGACTCTAACCTGCAACTTTTAATGGTGATGAAAAATCGTCAAGGTGGTGTGTTAAACCATGACGACTGTTTATATTGTTCACCTAGAGTCGTTAGTTGATTCGTTTAATACCCAAACGACTCTAGAATCCAAACTCTCGTATAAAAAGGCAAGTTTTTGTGTGTTTGAGTCGTCATAGGGATATTACGATATCTCGACGACCCTAACCAACCATTTATAATGTTCACCTAGAGTCGTTAACCAATAACAAAGGGTCGTCAAAACAGAGTCGTCATTTTCAACCTAATACGGTAACGACTCTATTCTAGGGCAAAAAATGTTGAATTAGCAGAATTAGGGTCGTCATCTTCATCCTAATACACTAACGACTTTTCATTTGCATGCAAATTCTATGAAAAATCGTTAGGGGTTTTCATTTCGATACTAACGACTCTTACACTGAAATTTCGATACTAACGAATACAAGGTGGGTTTAAGTTCATATACCTTCTAATTGGAGCCATAGCTTTCTTGGGTTTTGATTTTTGGCGACGATTACGCGGTGAATCGGTTGAAGAAAAAAATTTTCTTCAAAATAGTCGTTAATGGTGGTGGTGGAGAAGAGAACTGGGAGGAGAGGAAGATGAAGAAGAGAAGCCTAATTAAGGTTAATTGATTTTTAATATTTAGTTTTAGGTAAGAAGTAAAACGATTTCTTTGATATCGGATTAATACGCCCCTCAAAAAATTGGGGTGCAAATAAAAAGTTATGGCGCCTAATTAAAATGTTTGGCCCCCAATCAAATGAGGATTTCTAACCACTCCACCCGCTACACTAGTCCATTATAGCTCCGCGCTGCATTCCACGTCGTCTATAAATATCCTAATTGTGGTTGATCATCAAGTAGATATTTTCCGTGGCGCTGGCAATATGTGACGGTGGTCCTACTTGGACTTCTTCAACGTGTACCACGCGTTTTCCAAATTTAGCCCGACAATATTTTATCCGGAGATAATGCATTATTTTGCTCAATTTTACCATAAAGGGGCTGTTTAAGAATAATTTTACCATAAAGGGGTTGTTTAAGAATTCATAGTGAATAATATTAAAATACTAGTATACTTGTTAGGATAAGTTCAATATCTTTGGATTCGGGACCGCATCCGAACCCCTTTTTCGTCGTTGATATTTTTGGAGTAATTAAAGAAAAGAAAGAAGACAAAGAAATGTACTGCAAAACTATTGTCTATTAATATGCTTTCCATAAACAAATAAGCAAAGAAATTGATTGGACCAAAAACGGAAAAAACTCTGAACTAATAATTATGGCAAAAAAAACCCAATCAAAATAGTCCACCATTACCTTGACTATCTCGTCCAATGAATGATTCGATCAAGTTTTATTCGCTCCATGGCCACAAAGTGCAGTCCACCTGACTTCCCCCGTCATCAGAAATGTAACCTTTTTGTGGTGGTTGAAGCAGCATCCCTTCTGCCATACCGGAAATTAGTGACGGCATGTTAAACAACGCTTCTTCATCCAAAAATGTCGCCGTCGATGAATTTTCGGGACTTTTTTCACCATTTTCCACCTGTCTGGATGACGACACAGAAGTAAAAGACGACGGTGCCGATGATGATGCGGCGAAATGATCACTACGGAGTGGAAAACATTGAGTGGCTTCGGCAACAGCTGCCTGAATATCTGCGGAGGTTGTTGATTTAGCACGAGGTAAAGCGGTTAACGAATCTTGGAAATTCAATGGAGCCGATTCACCTTTAAGAGCTAATGCAGCAACATCATAAGCTCTAGCTGCCATTTCAGGAGAATTATGAGTTCCAAGCCAAATTCTTGATTGGCTATTGGGTTCTCTAACTTCACAAACCCATTTATCATTTTTCCTCTCCCTTACTCCTCTATAAACTGGGTGTCTAGTTTCCTTGAATTTCTTCCTTCCTGTTCTTTTCTTATGTGATTGAGTTGGTGAAGTTGATAAGGATGAAGTGTGGGTTGAATCGAAACTGCTGTATGAAGATAATCTCCTGCCCATATTTGGTGACGACGACGAAGACGGTGAAGGCGAAGTCTCAGATGAGTTTTCTTGATTCATAATCCGTTAGTAGTGGAAGAGTGTATAAATAAATAAGTAGGCCAAAGAAAGAGCAAGTTCAGTTTGAATTTTAAAGAAGACAGATTCAAGGACGTACTTATAGGGAAGAAAGAAGCAGCCAAGTCCCACTAACTACAATGAACACGGTTGAAATTTACAGGTGAAAGCGATGTCGTAACTTTGTAATGGGTTTTTTTTTTCTCATTTGATTCGGGGAGATACACTAAAAGGTTTTCTAGAGATATTGCCAAAAGAAATATAATTGTAGGAATAAAAAAAAAAAACCCAGAAGGATTCATGAACACTCTTAAATGGACTATGTCGGACATGATCTGCGCAATCTATCCCTAAATATGCCAAAAAAATAATATCTAATAAAGAAGAATAAAAGAAGATATTTGCCTAAAGAAGAAAAAAATTTGGGCTCTGCATTGTCATGAAGAGTGAAACCAGTTAGCTTATTTTTGGAGTGGAATCTAACAAGTGGTGAAGGAATAATAATGCCATAGAGTGAGCAAAAAAATATGACACTCTGGGTGTAAGTACCTAAAAGTATCAATTTAACCGGCAAAATTTTCCTACTAGTCTAAATCTGTATCTCGAATATATATTCATCCAAAATTCACGGATCGAGTGGGAGGGCGAATTAACCAATCGCCACATGTAAGCATCACAGGAGGTGATCCCATGATAAGAAGTTATGAGGGATATACCGAATCACGCCCCAAAAGGTGATTACATCATAATCGAGATATCTGCCGCATAGCCTCATGAAGGACGCGTGTAAAGAATAGTTAAATCATATTGAAGGTCAAGTCTCAAAAGAGAACAAAGCATTAAATGTGAATCCGATGAGATGCGATACAACTGTAAGCAAAGGTATACAGTATAACCCCTATGAAATAATAGCGTTGGGACCGGCAAAATTTATCAATTTATCGCGATATTAAATAATCGTATAAATTAATAATTATTAAATTATATATTACTTAGTTTCTCAAAATATTGTTTAAGTAATAATCAACATAATGAACCAATACACCTTATTCCTTTGCAAATTGTTTTCGTCATTGTAAGATTTGTTCAATGGATGACACCGTATCAAAGAAAAGTGAAGTGTTAGATAATAAAGGAATTAGAGAATTGCAAAATTTAATCAATGGATTGAATTATCACAGTGGAATGGATTTAAACTGCCCTAAAAAGGATATTATTTCAGATTTACTGATTGACGAAGAAATAATTGAGAGTGGCATGGAAAAAAAGAAGAAAGGGATGATGTGGAAGTTGAAGATGAAAGTGTAGTTACAAGCACCTTCTGATTCCGTAAAGAAGCTATCAAAGCTGCAAAGATATTGAATAGAATTTTATTGCATCGGGAAACGACAACACCAAAACCTCTTCCAATATTAAGAAAAATTCAAGATGAAATTCAATATGACATCAATTTTAAGAAAAACCAAGTCACAATTGAATCATTATTTACCAAATTAGCATAAGTGTAAAACTAAATTTATACTAGATTACTGCTGCAGCAGTGAAGTACGGGGTCGACCAAAAAACCAAGAAATATTTGCAACAAATATAAATGTTCTAGATTATTTAACCACGGTTTGAAAGTCACATAATCCTGAGAATTTGCAACGGTCGCACTTTACTTAATTTTGAACGTCTATATCTGTCACAAAAAAACCCATGGATCCTTTCTTCTTCGCCCGGTTCTGTCCCTGCAAACCCGTTTTTCTAGGTAATTTTGAAACTCACGGTTCATCGATTTGAATCGAATTCATCCAAATTCCATTGAACCCATATAAAATAAATGATTATTAACTCTATTATGGAAGATTTTCGAAGAAAGCAACGTAAAATCTATGATAATCGAATAATTAGGATTTCATGAAAACTCTTTTTTTGATTGAAATTTCAATCTAGAAATTCTTTGATCATGGATGAATTTTTTCGGAAATTTTTACGATTTATAAGATATACTGTGATTAAGATATCTATACTGCAAAAAATTTGAAGAAAAATGATCGAGATTCGATCAATTTTGAGGACCATAAAAGTGTGACGGACAGAATCCATATGAGTCACCCTATAGGAGGTCTCCCTTTGGTCGACCAATAAACTGGAGAGTTATTAATTTATAAATTCGAAGGGACCTATAGAAAGCTAAAACAATTTATTATTTTATAAATTTAGCGAATTATTAATTTAGCACGTTGGTTTTTTTTTTTTTTTTTTTTTTTTATAAGAAAAAAAAAAACGTTGGTCCCAACACGGGAATGGTAAAATTTATTAATTTATCGTGATTATTAATTTATCGCGGATTATATTATAGGGGTTCTACTGTATCATGTCAAAAGCTCGGACGCAGGAGAGTTATCTATCCGAACTAAACTACCGAATTATATGTGAATCCGGATTATTCACGAGTAATTCGAAAACCCCAAACAATGCGCGTACCTGGTTTGTTCAAATAATTTGGTCATATCATTCGAATTCGATCAGTTCGGATATGTTCTTGAATCATTCAGGAATAATTCGCCGAATTACTAACTTAGGGGCTAGCCAATTATAGAAAGAACTTTCATGAAGGTATGGCCCTAACATGCGTCACAATTAAGTTTTTATTGTACTCTGCCAAAGTTTAAGCACACAAATGACAATCTAATAAGTATATACATGTATAAGCTTCAAATTAAGATACCAGAAGTATTTGAGACAGCTAGAAGTTGAACCTTCAAGTCGTAAACGTGGAAAGGGAATGATTATGTCAAAATTGAGGAACGTAGAACACGATATTTAGGGGGATCTTCACATTCACCTAGAAGTTGTTGGTGTTTCTGCTTCTACTGCAGTAGTTATGAATAAATGTTGAAGAGGAAGGATTAAATAAAAATTAAAGCCTAAAGCAATGCACAATTGAATATGGACATTGGCTACATTATATCATTTTCCAGCAAATATCAAACACATTTAAGTAATTGTTCATTTACCATGTCACTTTGAATATGATACCAGAGGAATCATTGCCAATAAAAGCTGCAGAGAATCTTCGAAATTTAACGGAGTAGAATTGTGCATTCGCTCGAAGAGCTAATGCATCAACATCATAAGTTCTAGATGCCACTAAGGCTGCACAGGAACCGGACCGGAACCGATGAACCGTATCAGAACCAGAAAAAAGAATCGAATCGGAACCGGTGAAGGCGGTACAAGGAACGGTTCCAATTTTAAGAACCGGTGTTTATGGAGGTACATGGATCGGTTCTGCTAGATTCCCGGTGTGTACCGGAACAAAATTCCTGAATTATCTTATCCTTAGATTTCCCATGAATCATAACCGTTGATGCTAGGTATGTAAAGAAACTTCCCTTAATCTCTCGGTCATTCCTCCTCTTCCTCATCCTCCTTCTTCTTCTGTTCTGTCTTCTGAGATCCAGAACTTCTTCTTCTTCAGCAACACCACCAGTACAAATGACTTCGTCTTGTTTAATCACAATCAATCAACACCTCTTTATCACAATGACATCAACACCTCTCTATCACAACCACCACCACCTTCTCTTCACTTATTCTTCTTTAGTTATTTCAAAAACTAACAGGTAAATTAACTCATCAGATTCATTTGTATAGCTATAAACTAACTTAGGGTTTCTATTAATTTCAGGTTTGATTAATTTGTTAAATCTGAATTTGGTTTTCTTTTTGATTGCATGTTTAATTAGGGTTTTGTTTGAGATCGAATCGATTGATTCTATTGAAATTAACGGGTTTAGGTTATTTCTCATATGGGTTTTTGATTATATAGGAAATTAGTTGAAGTTGTTGTTGATTCATGGACGCATACTGAGAGTTAGAAGATAGTTTTATTGAATCGTGAACATGGAATCGATTGATGCTGTAGATTTAATGGTAATATGGTCGCTATATTGTCCCTGATAAGACCTTGTTGATTGTCAATCAGTTATTGATTTTGTTCAAATGATTGTTTCCTAACTGAAAAATTAGGGCACCGGCTCAAACATGAGGATCTTACAATGAGTTAATTGAGTATGGGGTCTGAGAGGAGGTGGAGCTGCAAGTAATTGTGTTGCTACTATATTGGAGACTAGTTTTGGGTTTGCTGTGATGTTATGTCCGAAGATGATGAGGTTAATTTTTTCTAAAATTGCAGGTATATGAGATGATGGAAGGGGGTTTGCTAAGATGGATGAGGCAGTGGAGAGTTAATTGAGTTGAACATAGTTCTTTAATGAGAAGATTGTATATTATTTATTGGATTGTAGAGAATTGTTTTTGATACTCAATTATGTTAGGAATTTAGTCTTGAGTTTTTGTGTTACTTCTATAATAAAGTTTCAGGTAAAAAGTCGGTACCGGAGTTGTACCAGACCTGTCTTACAGGTCCAGGTCTAGGTACCGGTCCTCAAAATGAGGTACCGGTCAACACCAGGTACAAGGACCGGTTTCATAAGAAAACCGGGTCGTACCTGACCATGTGCAGCCTTAGCTGCCACTGCGGAAGTAGAACGAGTTCTAAGACAAATTCTTGATTATTGTAGGGTTTTTCTAACCCCGCAAATCTATATATCATGTCTCTCATGTCTTACTACTCATCTTGTCAAATGTAAATCGAGTATCTCGATTCTGTCAGACATTTTCTCATAAAACTGTGACGGGACTGGAAATTCTGCCCGCGGTACCGTGTATAACACGCTGAAATTCCACGATGCGCAATTTGTAACGCACTGTCCGGGTTATAAAATTTTACTCTTCACTAGGAAAATGTATGTCGATTTTTCTTTCCAATCATGATTGGCAAGCATGATGCCGTAACCGTCGTTTCCATACCGTTCAAACTAACCTTGTTCTGGGAATGGTGGAAGAGCGTAAGGCTCATATTTATGCATTTTGCATGCATCACTGACTTACGACTCCTGTCCAGGTGTAAGGCATGAGACTTGGACTTGCACATTAGTCATTGCAAACCTATTTTTCAGCTCCCCTAGTTTGCTTCAGCATTGAGCTGAAAGCATGCACTGATCTTGCTCATGCCAAGGGTGTATCAGTTAGGCTCATGACATTCTTTCATTGCATCATCCTTGTGATGCAAGTGGCTTATGTAAGCTACCCTAACTTGCATACTGGTTTAGCTTCCTTTTCTTGTCATGTCCAATTCGCAATTGGTGTTTGCTTACCTCGTGTATCTTGATAGGAAGTATAAGCATTCAATGAATAGAATGCAACTTCCTCATCAAGTATGGAAATAATCATCTGTTCCCTCATATTGCCGAGCTAGATGATATGAGTGACAAAGTGATGGACCACAAATGCTGCAACTTATTGTGAATGCCTATGTACCCTACTCTGTAGCTCGAAAGGATGTATCATACACTAGTGGAAAATGCAAAAAAAAAAAAAAAAAAACTGCCAGAAAAAACATTAAAACCTCTAAATAAGACTGCTTCTGGGAGCCTCAATCCGGGAGTCTTATTTCTCAAAAGGACTTCTTCTTAGATTATTTTAATTTTTTAAATTAAGACTTCCTTCATCAGTCTAATAATAAACGCTGGCCTACATAGTCGTTTCATTAATTTTGTATTAAAACTTGTAAAAGTTGATCTACAGATTTGGGAAGTCTTTTATCTGGGCTGAATAATTTCAGAAAAGTTGATTCGTCTGAACCCCAATCTAACTAGTATTTCTGACTGATTCTAAGATGAATAATTCATTAAACTGAAATTAGAAGTTCATTTTAGAAACTGATCAAAACATTCACCATTTCATTCAAATTTGAAATTTATTGTAAAATCTTAACATGTAAATTGACCCGAGACTAAGTTCAAAACCCCAGAAAACTTTACACAACTACTGAATTCACACCATTTTAGGTTCTTAAAGATGTATTTTCTTACATTCGGTGGAAACCAACCTACAAACGATGAAATAAACTAAAACCAGCAAAAGGGATGAACTGAGCTTCCCAACTAATCGGAATAGTATACCTGCATCGAAATAAGTTTGCACATTAGAAGTTTAACAAGAAAGTTTCTGGCAGCATAATATGAATGATTCTCACAAACAAGCAATTTTCTAATAGTTATGGCTAATCCTCCTCGCATAAATGAAACTCGAGTGTCGTGCAAATAATTTCAGATACTAATACTTTTACATTCACATTCAATATAACTGGCAATATCTAGGTTAAGCAAAGACAAGAAAATTATGGCAGACCAACTAATATAATAAACATATGCTCAACAACTAAAACACACATTTCAATTCATACATATGTTGCAAACATTAAGTACCCTGATTTTCAAAGCATTCTAGACTTCAACTAAATTCTTGTAATTCAATTTGTATCGAAAACATGCTCACTAAATTTTATGCACACCAAAAACTCAATCAAAATTTATGCCAACACAACAACAAAAAAAAAAGAAGGATAAAGCATACCTCGAGCAATGCACAAATAGTTACATGATCCTCAACTGTGAGTCTATGGCTTTGACATTAAATCCTTGCCTTGTTTATCAAAACATGTGCATTTTCCTTATCTAGGTTAACAATCTTCCTCACTGATCTGCGACAACACCAAAGAGAAAACATAATTAAATATCAGAGCAAGATACGCAACGACATCACAAGTCATAATTATAGGACTTGAAAAGAAAAGAAAAAAGTTTTAAGTGATTCAATATATGGGTATGTATAAGCCTGATGACAAAAAGTTTACAAGAAATATATAGTCGACATAAAACAAGTTGTTCAGATACAAAACTTAAGAAGATATAGGAAGCAACTATAAGAAAAAACCAAAAACATTCAACTGATAGAATTAAACACATAAGTTTGATTCAGCTACAAATGTTGGAATTAGTGGATCTTGAAAGTGTGTTGCACCAATTACGATCAGAATATAACACATGAAACTTAAAGAAGACTGTTGAAAAAAGGAACCAGTTACCTCATTTGCTACTTGAATATCCAAATACACATCGCTAAATGGAGCAAAGTGTATCTTACAACAGTTACACCAAAAAGAAAATGAATACTCAAAACTGAAGAACCATCAAATACAGATTAATCACACAATTCGCAAGAACACTCTACTCCTTTTGATTGTCAGCCATAAAAACCAAATAACTATATGCATTAGTATATATTAAAGTTACATAATTGTGAGGGTAAAATAGCCGATCACCACGTGTCGACATCTCAACAGATGATCTCATGATAAGATAACAAGGAGGATGCACCGAATCATACTCTAAAAAGGTGATTACATCTGAATCGAGGTATCTGCTACATAACCACATGGGAGACGCGTGTAAGGAGTAGTCAAATCATTCATACGGTCAAGTCTAAAAGAGAAGCAATGCATTTAATGAAGGATCAGAAGAGATGTGATACAACTGTGGACGAAAGTACATCGTATTAGAAGCTCGAACGAAGGACGATCAACAATACAACCCGAAGTAGGTGCAGTACGATGTCATCCAAGGAGGAGCAGTATGATACTGCAAGACAACTCGAAGGAGAGTCGAGTAAGATACCACGAAGGAGAATAATGAAGAGTTTGTCCGAAGTAATGACAATATGTACGAAAGCGCCATCAGCTCAGCGATATCAGGTCACACCTTCGCGAGTCCAGTTTATCTATAAATACCAGTCCATGTAGAAGGAAATGGACATATAATCTCAGATGGTCTTTCTACAGAGAATTCTATAGAGAGATTTAGAGAAGGAAAGAGTGAGAAGTCTAAGTGATATTTGTAATTCTTTCAAGGGTAAGACTTTATTAATAAAGAGATATTTTATTTCCCGTGGATGTAGGTCTATAAGGCCGAACCACGTTATATGCTTGTGTTCATCTTTGCATTCATGTTCTTTACATCATGTTTATCTTTGATTCTAGAATGATAGTAATTTTATAGTCATTAGATTTACTTGAGTGTAGTTATCAGAAAAGATGCAACTACATTTTGGCGCTAGAAACATGGAGATATGAAGATTCAGTCTACCTCCCATGCAAAGCTTTCAAAGTTCTTTTCATAATCTCTTAAAAAATGTCATCTTCTATATCACTATATAGATCTCTATGAGACTTTACGAGTTGATCTCGGACACTGCTTGATCTACACGATCGCTAAGTCCTGCAGAGCCTCAAAAGCATTAAATCTGTAGTTTTTTCATCAGTTTTATCTTAGATTTTCATTTTCTAAAGTTTTTATTACCTTCCTAAAGAGACTCAGGAGAGTAGATGGTTGGAACAAAAATGGAGTCACAAAACTTCAAATCAAAGTTCAAACAACCGCCTCCGTGAACGAATTGGGAAGAGAACTGAGCAATTAACCTTCGTAGAAAGAGAATACGCTATGACAGTTGAAAAAACTCAAAGAAAGAATGATTTATAATGATTTTCACCCTATAAAACTCCATATAACCTAAGATCTTCTTCTTGGAAATTTGAATCTAAGCAAAGAAGGAAGGTTAATGAGTACATAACCATTCATCAAACATAAGTTTGTCAAAATCAGGAATTCGAGGCATTGAGAAATATTTCCTAATATGGGAAAGCGTGCTCAATCGTCATAACTTGGTGTCTACCCATTAAAGGTATGACGTGCAGGAGGAGGTAATTTACTCGAAAAGAGAAAAAAAAAAAAGCAAAATACCTTTTCATGTCACCAAAACTTTACCCAAGTGGGGAATTGATAGGTGTCTAAAACACCCAATTTTGATAACGATTTCCTACACTTTTCTTATTAGTTCTCTTGAAATTTTGTATATTACGCATCTTTTCTATATTTTTAGGTACAAAGGCTTGAAGTTGCAAAAAGGAAGTTAAAGCGCCACTAATTTTATTTTCTTAAATGTTTTATAGCAGGAAAAGTTCCAAGACACGTACCCATCATAGTTTCAATTTGGTTACACCAAAATGGAACTTGTGTGGCGCTCATGTGGTCATTTCATGGAGTGCATTTCTTTAAAAAAAA
>JAJJWW010000703.1:0-47401 GCA_023531295.1 Papaver armeniacum
TGAGGAAATTCAAATCTATGTTGTTAAATGTCGGACACTTATATGTTGGGATCGTAAAATTGGGGAGATCAGTATGGCAAAGGAAGAAGGTGAAAATATGGAGTTGCATTCAAACATTGGCTTGTTCACCTCATGGAATTCTCCAGCTGCTAACAAGTAAGTCTCTCTGTTTGATCCCCTTTTCCTCTTATGAATCGCTATTTTTCTCTTACAATGTTTTGTGCTTTTTAATGAGCAGAGTACGTGGTGGTTCGACTGGTTCGAATGGGTTTGTTTATCAGCCTAATCAACTTTTTTTAATTACCTGCTGATATATTATACCATCTATGTTATATGCTCATGCGCTTTCTCGTTCTCATGGACATGTACTAAAGTACTTGTTTATGTGAAGTGCAATATAAATCCTACATATTTGGTTCTTTGTATTCTTATCTTATCCGCTTTGCCTTTTTCTCATCAAATGTACTACATTAGTTTGTCGAAGTCCACTTGAGTTGAACTTCTTATGTTTCAAGTTTGTATACTTTGTGGATTTATCATACTCATGTCTCCGATTTGAAACAATTGATGATTCGCGTTTAAGTAAATGAAACTCGTCTAATCGAAGATTTGGTTCAACTTAGCATCACACGATAAGCGAAAATACGTACAAACCCGTGGCTTGACCATTTTTCTAAAATTCCACCGATTTGTATTTTCCCTTTTCAGGTGATGCGTAGATATGGTGTTCATGAAAAGTAATCTCTAAAAGGATTATCAGAGAGTTCATTTTAGGTTTGGAGATACCCACGAACGCAAAAGTTAATCTCTGTAACTTACACCTCTGTTGAGTTCGTATAGTTGATTGAGTTTTGCTAGTTGAAATTTACACATGTAAGCAAACAGTTTGGTTTATGATTCAATAAAGTGTTGTTTTTTCATATCGATGGACAAATGTTGTAACACCCGTATTTTTAGCATGGCGCATGCTAAAAGATGCGTCATGGACCGAGATGAAGCTTCATCCAAAGCTTCCAGCAGTGAAAAAGGTGGATTGGCTTAAGGCCACACCGCGCGCAAAAATGGCGCATTATGTTTGGCAGATTTGGCCAGGGCCAATGTTGCATCATCATGATGCATTAGGCCAGTTGGATAGGTGGGCTTGATCTACAAAAAATCATGGTGCAATAAACGAAGCTTGATCGAAGACCTAGGGTAGTGAAAGCAATCATCAGTACGCAATCGTTGTGTAATCATTGTGCAACAGATGAACAAGTGGTGCACAATCATTGTGCAACAGACGGAACGACAGTGGTGCACAATCATTGTAACAGAACGAAACTCGGCAATCATTGCTTACGGTCATTCGTAAATTCATGTATAACGGCCATGAATAGTGAAGCATGTCAATATGCTCCCCTTTTCATACTTGTAGAAATTCCATTAAGACATATATAGGGAGGTAGTTGGTTGAAGGTGCATATGCGGACTATGTACCAAGTAAGCTACATAGCTTAGGCAGGAAAGGGTATAAATGATGCCTAAGGCTCATTTATAGTTGCGTAGCCTTTCAAAGAGAGGGTATTTGATGCGTTGGCATCGCTATGCCCACAGCGCGGACCCGATGATGCATAATCATTATGCATCTTTATGGAATGGCCTATACGGACGGGCCATTACCGCTTTTGCTAGCCAAGCCTTGCAAACGATTTGGCTTAAGTTTCTGTCCCTTCGCGGATGAACTACGGTGCGTGCTTGATCCCTTTAGAGTAGGGAAGGGCACGAGGCGGCACGCAATGAGGTGCAAAGATTGCTTGGTCTGAAGACGTTGGCCCCTCATATCATCTAAGCTCGGTAGCTCGACGCAAGAGATGATTGTGGCCGACTTGATGAGGCTTAGTTGCATGCCGTAAGTGGATGCTCATACTTCCTATCAAGCTATAAAGAGTTGGTAAGCGAGGTAACGTGGGAAATGGCAAGGGCTTGATGGTGCGGCCTACGCTAAAGTCCAAGGCTTATACCTGGACAATGACAGATGCTCAGGGGGCGTGTGGAAGCTAAGTTAGTTGCGTCATGCTCCATGAGCATGCTTGCAAGGGCAAATGGACGTGCATTTGCCTAGCTTTGAGGCCCTGGATCGTAGCATCATCATGGCGCACCGTGGGAGATTACGGTTCAAGGGGCAACGCGCCAAAGGCGTAATTTTCCGATCCCGTCACGGATGGTATCGTAGCAAGTTCCGAGAAAATTTAGGGACTTAAAGTGAGGGACTCATTGGCGAGTATTTTCCCCTTGATGGAAACTTAAAGTTGAGAGTAGGCCAACTTCTCGCTACGGAAAGAGTTTGTAATCGCTGAGCCGCAGTTACTTTGCAAATCGAGTTGAGCTTGTATGGGCACGTGAGTTTGCCTGGCTCGTGGCACCCCGCTTCTGAGCATCCGGAAGACCGTCCGGGGACGGTGGGTAGACAATGGGACTGATCATCCCCACACGCGTGGCACCGGCCAGGGTGTGCGTTGTCAGGCCCGGCTAGCATCCCACTTTACGAGTGGCAACCGGTAAATCCGTCGGTGACGGTGGCTTGCATCCAACTGCACCGGCATTAGAGATTGGTCCTCACGGTGTTGCGTTGAGTTTTGCCTTGTCATTTCGATGACATTTTTCAACTTGTGAACCTTAGGGATTCCCGGGTGGTAGTATGGGATGCTATCTAGGATACCTTGTCGAGATATCCTCTTGGCACCGGCCAATCATGATTCTTGGTATTGTTGTGGGCACTTTTGGATTCCCGGCGGGTGGTATGGGACATGTGCTCAGAAGGTCTAAATTGTTGTTCATGACAACTTGAAGAAACCCGTGATTTCGAGCATCTGGTATGGGACTTTTTGCTCATGAAATCCAACTCAAGAGATTGTCCACAATAGCTTTGGTTTTGAATTTCGGGGACGAAATTCTTTGAAGGGTGTGATAATGTAACACCCCGTATTTTTAGCATGGCGCATGCTAAAAGATGCGTCATGGACCCGAGATGAAGCTTCATCCAAAGCTTCCGTTAGCCGTGAAAAGGTGGATTGGCTTAAGGTTAATACCGCGCCAAAAATGGCGCATTATGTTTGGCATTTGGCCAAGGGCCAATGTTGCATCATCATGATGCATTAGGCCATTGGATAGGTGGGCTTGATCTTACAAATGAAATCATGGTGCAATAAATGTAAACAAATAAGAGGTGGTGCGCAATCATTGTACGCAATCCTGCGTGTAATCATCAGGCAAATGCAGAACAAGTGGTGCACAATCATTGTGCAGCAGACGGAACGAGTGGTGCACAATCATTGTGCAACAGAACGGAAACTTAAGCAATCATTGCCGGTCATTTAAATTCATGGCAACGGCCATGAATAGTGAAGCATGTCAATATGCTCCCCTTTTCATACTTGTAGAAATTCCATTAAGACATATATAGGGAGGGGTAGTTGGTCAAGGTGCATATGCGGACTATGTACCAAGTAAGCTACATAGCTTAGCGGAAGTGGTATAAATGATGCCTAAGGCTCATTTATAGTTGCGTAGCCTTTCAAAGAGGGTATTTGATGCGTTGGCATCGCTATGCCACAACATAAGGACCCGATGATGCATAATCATTATGCATCTTGGCGGAATGGCCTATACGGACCAGGCCATTACCGCTTTTGCTAGGCCACACCCTTGCAAACGATTTGGCTTAAGTTTCGTCCTTCGCGGATGAACTACGGTTCGTGCTTGATCCCTTTAGAGTAGGGAAGGGTACGTAGGCAGCCGCAATGAGTCAAAGATTGCCGGTCCTGGAAGACGTTGGTCCCTCATATCATCTAAGCCTCGGTGAGCTCGACGCAAGAGATGATTGTGGCCAGACTTGATGAGGCTTAGTTGCATGCCGCAAGTGGATGCTCATACTTCCTATCAAGCTATAAAGAGTTGGTAAGCGAGGTAACGTGGGAAATGGCAAGGGCTTGATGGTGCGGCCTACGCTAAAGTCCAAGGCTTATACCGGACAATGACAGATGCTCAGAACGGTGTGGAAGCTAAGTTAGTCTGCGTCATGCTCCATGAGCATGCTTGCAAGGGCAAATGGACGTGCATTTGCCTAGCTTTGAGGCCCGGATCGTAGCATCATCATGGCGCACCTGGGAGATTACGGCTCATGGGCAACGCGCCAAAGGCGTAATTTTCCGGTCCGTCACGTATGTATCGAGCAAGTTCCGAGAAAATTCTAGGACTTGTGCGGAGTGGACTCATTGGCAAGAGTATTTTCTTGATGGAAACTTAAAGTTGGAGAGTAGGCCAACTTCTCACATGGAAAGAGTTTGTAATCGCTGGAGCGGTTACTTTGCAAATCGAGTTGAGCTTGTATAAGCACCGTGAGTTTGCCAGGCCCGTGGCACCCCGCTTACGAGCATCCGGAAGACCGTCCGGGGGACGGTGGGTAGACAATGGGACCGATCATCCCCACACGTTAGGCACCGGCCAAGGGTGTGCGTTGTCGAGCCCGCTAGCATCCCACTTACGAGTGGCAACCCTGCAAATCCGTCGTGACGGTGGCTTGCATCCAACCGCACCGGCATTAGAGATTGGTCCTCACAAGTGTTGCGTTGAGTTTGCCTTGTCATTTCGATGACATCTTTCAACTTGAACCTTAGGGATTCCCCGGGTGGTAGTATGGGATGCTATCTAGGATACCTTGTCGAGATATCCTCTTGGCACCGGCCAATTGCGATTCTTGGTATTGTTGTGGGCACTTTTGGATTCTGGGCGGTGGTATGGGACATGTGCTCGAAGGTCTAAATTGTTGTTCATGACAACTTGAAGAAACCCGTGATTTCGAGCATCTGGTATGGGACTTTTGCTCATGAAATCCAACTCGAAGAGATTGTCCACAATAGCTTTGGTTTTGAATTTCGGGGACGAAATTCTTTGAAGGGTGTGATAATGTAACACCCCGTATTTTTAGCATGGCGCATGCTAAAAGATGCGTCATGGACTGAGATGAAGCTTCATCCAAAGCTTCCGCAGCGTGAAAAAGGTGGATTGGCTTAAGGCCAATACCGCGCCAAAAATGGCGCATTATGTTTGGCATTTGGCCAAGGGCCAATGTTGCATCATCATGATGCATTAGGCCAGTTGGATAGGTGGGCTTGATCTTACAGCGAAATCATGGTGCAATAAACAGAAACAGTGAAGACCGGGTGGTGTAATTATTGTACTTTAATAGTTGTGTGTAATCATTGTGCAACAGACAGAACAAGTGGTGCACAATCATTGTGCAACAGACGGAACGAGTGGTGCACAATCATTGTGCAACAGAACGGAAACTCGGCAATCATTGCCGGTCATTCAGAAATTCATGGCAACGGCCATGAATAGTGAAGCATGTCAATATGCTCCCCTTTTCATACTTGTAGAAATTCCATTAAGACATATATAGGGAGGGGTAGTTGGTTGAAGGTGCATATGCGGACTATGTACCAAGTAAGCTACATAGCTTAGTTAGGAAGGGTATAAATGATGCCTAAGGCTCATTTATAGTTGCGTAGCCTTTCAAAGAGGGTATTTGATGCGTTGGCATCGCTATGCCACAACACGGACCCGATGATGCATAATCATTATGCATCTTGGCGGAATGGCCTATACGGACAAGGCCATTACCGTTTTTGCTAGGCCACAACCTTGCAAACGATTTGGCTTAAGTTTCTGTCCTTCGCCGATGAACTACGGTCTGTGCTTGATCCCTTTAGAGTAGGGAAGGGTACGAGGCAGCCGCAAGAGCAAGATTGCCGGTCCAAAGACGTTGGCCCCTCATATCATCTAAGCTCGGTGAGCTCGACGAAGAGATGATTGTGGCCAGACTTGATGAGGCTTAGTTGCATGCCGTAAGTGGATGCTCATACTTCCTATCAAGCTATAAAGAGTTGGTAAGCGAGGTAACGTGGGAAATGGCAAGGGCTTGATGGTGCGGCCTACGCTAAAGTCCAAGGCTTATACCGGACAATGTGGATGCTCAGAACGGTGTGGAAGCTAAGTTAGTCGCGTCATGCTCCATGAGCATGCTTGCAAGGGCAAATGGACGTGCATTTGCCTAGCTTTGAGGCCGGATCGTAGCATCATCATGGCGCACCTGGGGAGATTTTGACCTGCGGGGCAACGCGCCAAAGGCGTAATTTTCCAGTCCGTCATGATGGTATCGAGCAAGTTCCGAGAAAATTCTAGGGACTTGTGCGGAGTGGACTCATTGGCGAGTATTTTCCTTGATGGAAACTTAAAGTTGGAGAGTAGGCCAACTTCTGTAGCGGAAAGAGTTTGTAATCGCTGAGCGGGTTACTTTGCAAATCGAGTTGAGCTTGTATAAGCACCGTGAGTTTGCCAGGCCTCTGTGGCACCCCGCTTACGAGCATCCGAAGACCGTCCGGGACGGTGGGTAGACAATGGGACCGATCATCCCCACACGCTGGCACCGGCCAAGGGTGTGCGTTGTCGCCCGGCTAGCATCCCACTTACGAGTGGCAACCCAGAATCCGTCGAGGACGGTGGCTTGCATCCAACCGCACCGGCATTAGAGATTGGTCCTCACAAGTGTTGCGTTGAGTTTTGCCTTGTCATTTCGATGACATCTTTCAACTTGTGAACCTTAGGGATTCCCCGGGTGGTAGTATGGGATGCTATCTAGGATACCTTGTCGAGATATCCTCTTGGCACTGGCCAATTGCGATTCTTGGTATTGTTGTGGGCACTTTTGGATTCCTGGGCAGGTGGTATGGGACATGTGCTCAGAAGGTCTAAATTGTTGTTCATGACAACTTGAAGAAACCCGTGATTTCTGAGCATCGGGTATGGGACTTTTGCTCATGGAATCCAACTCGAAGAGATTGTCCACAATAGCTTTGGTTTTGAATTTCGGGGACGAAATTCTTCAAGGGTGTGATAATGTAACACCCCCGTATTTTTAGCATGGCGCATGCTAAAAGATGCGTCATGGATCGAGATGAAGCTTCATCCAAAGCTTCGCAGTCAAGTGAAAAGGTGGATTGGCTTAAGGTTAATACCGCGCCAAAAATGGCGCATTATGTTTGGCATTTGGCCAAGGGCCAATGTTGCATCATCATGATGCATTAGGACGATTGGATAGGTGGGCTTGATCTTACAAAATAAATCATGGTGCAATAAACAGCCAAGACCGGTGGTGCGCAATCATTGTACGCAATCGTTGTGTGTAATCATTGTGCAACAGACAGAACAAGTGGTGCACAATCATTGTGCAGCAGACGGAACGAGTGGTGCACAATCATTGTGCAACAGAACGGAGACTCGGCAATCATTGCCGGTCATTCAGAAATTCATGGCAACGGCCATGAATAGTGAAGCATGTCAATATGCTCCCCTTTTCATACTTGTAGAAATTCCATTAAGACATATATAGGGAGGGGTAGTTGGTTGAAGGTGCATATGCGGACTATGTACCAAGTAAGCTACATAGCTTAGCCGGAAGGGTATAAATGATGCCTAAGGCTCATTTATAGTTGCGTAGCCTTTCAAAGAGGGTATTTGATGCGTTGGCATCGCTATGCCACAACGCGGACCCGATGATGCATAATCATTATGCATCTTGGCGGAATGGCCTATACGGACCAGGCCATTATCGTTTTTGCTAGGCCACAGCCTTGCAAACGATTTGGCTTAAGTTTCTGTCCCTTCGCGGATGAACTACGGTCGTGCTTGATCCCTTTAGAGTAGGGAAGGGTGCGTGGCAGCCGCAATGAGTTGCAAGATTGCTAGGTCCAAAGACGTTGGCCCCTCATATCATCTAAGCTCGGGAGCTCGACGCAAGAGATGATTGTGGCCAGACTTGATGAGGCTTAGTTGCATGCCAGTAAGTGGATGCTCATACTTCCTATCAAGCTATAAAGAGTTGGTAAGCGAGGTAACGTGGGAAATGGCAAGGGCTTGATGGTGCGGCCTACGCTAAAGTCCAAGGCTTATACCTGGACAATGACAGATGCTCAGGAACGGTGTGGAAGCTAAGTTAGCTGCGTCATGCTCCATGAGCATGCTTGCAAGGGCAAATGGACGTGCATTTGCCTAGCTTTGAGGCCCGGATCGTAGCATCATCATGGCGCACCGGGGAGATTACGGCCTGCGGGGCAACGCGCCAAAGGCGTAATTTTCCGGTCCGTCACAAATGTATTCCACTGGCCGATCAACATTAGTCAGTGACATTCAATACAGACGTCGTCAGATGGTAACAAGCTAAGAAAGACTAACAGGCCTACAATGTAACACTTGAGAGACTAAACCAGTTCAATATGTAGGATCCGGTAGGACATTATGGCCCATAAAGATATCTGTATCTGTTAGGGATATCCATTACCCTCAAAAATATCTCCAACCCTTAGATCTATCTTTGCCTTAAACCCTAAACGTATTTTCACCCGTCAAAACACCTATAAAAACAAACTTTTCTTCATTTTCTCTTGTTGAGATTTAGATCTGAAAATTCCTTCTCAGACGATGGATTCTTCAAGAATTTCTTTCTTTCCCACTGATTTAATAACCATTTCTACTATACATTATCTGAAACAGTCAGACGAAGATGAAACCTCAATCTTGTTGTTTATGATTCACTCACACAATGATTTTTCCTCTCAAAACTAAAATATGATAGGGTTTCGAAGTTTTATATTTTGGGCTATAAAAGCTAATTTCAAATCTCTGCTCTTTGAGTGTTATTGTCATTGCTGGGGGTTCTGATTGCAAGAATTTAGCTGAGAATTGGAATCGAAATCAAAGTTGTTACATGTGGCAAACTCCGGATTTGCAAAGGAAGACATTGTGAAATTGTATCTTCTTTCTGGTTCCCATTAGCTTCAAGAGTTGTTTAAGATATGTTTGAATAGAAATTGTAAATATTTAATTTGTTTTTCTCGAATTATTGAACGCCCAGATTTTGATTTCAGACAAGTTGTAACAATCATATCCTGTTTAATTGAACTTTATGTTGCATTTTATTATCAGTTGTGTACTCAGATTTCATGGATTTAATTCATTAATTTTTGGCATGATATACATGGTCAAGGATCTTGATTTCTGCAATAATTCGTAGTCCTTTATTGCCATTTGTGGATAAAATGTCTGTTCTGTTTGTTCTACAAGTGCTGCCATAATTCATGCTGGTCTCTAATGATTTGTGTTTAAGATGTGTGTTCATGAGGAGTTCAGTGTTTTGCTAGTTCATGAGAACTTCTTTTGTCGACAGTGTGCTTGGGTGACAGTGTGAAGCAGGTGCAATGAAAGTGTGTACACGTGTTTATGTAGTGTTGGATTCTTTACTTTACCATGCCTACTGCGTCATGATCTAGCAGCAGAAGTGCATGGTTGTCAAATCTTTTTCTGTTGGAACATATTTGATGTGCAACTATTCTTATAACTTGAATTGTGGGTGTGCCAGAGTACCATTTCTTCTTTGCATCATGTGCACTTGTTATTCCAGCTGAGAAGCGTATATTGATATTTGATATTTCGAAGATATTATTGCCTCTCTATTCTGTGAGGATATTATAAGGAGCTACCTACGGGACTTCCACATTTGCGAACGCTTCTTGCAATTGGTTGTGAGGTTATCTTTGTTCCAGCAGTAGTTCTGTGTAAGATGGGAAAAGACAATGCTCTTGTTCATATGCTTTTTCGTACTCATGGTCACGTATTAGACTTAATTATGTGATGTGAATCGCACAGTAAACCATATTTGGTTATTTACCGTTGATATCACTTTAGGTTTGGACATAGTATATCGGTGAATCCATTTTAGGTTCGGAAATACCGGCATGCATACGCCGAAGTTAATCTTTTGGAACTTACACCCCACACCTCTGTCGAGTTTTCCCGTTAAAATAGGTTTGCTAGTTTAAATTTACATATGTGATTAGAATTTTGTTTATGATTCAATAAAGTGTTATTTTTTTCATATGGGCAAATGTACTATTCACTGGCCGATCAACATTTGACAGTGACACTTGTACAAATGTCAAATGGCATCAAAGACTCACAGACCTACAATGTAAGACTTGAGAAAATAAGGGCGGTCCCATGAAAAAGACATCAATTAGGGTATCCTCAAGAACATCTCTTAACCATTGGATCTATCTTTCTCTCGTACACTAAAAGCGCATCTTAGCCGTCAGAATATCTATAAAAACAAACTTTCATTTTTCTCTTCTTAAGATTCAGATCTCAAATTTCTTTTCAGATGGATTCTTCAACAATTTCTTTCTCTCTTATAGATCTAATAACCATTTCTACTACTATGAATACTAATACAACCGAAAAAAGAAGATGAAACTTGTTGTTGCCGATGTTTCACTCCAGCACAATGATTTCTCCTCTCAAAATCCAAATTTATGAGATTATCCTTTATGTTATGGTGAACTTCTTTTTATCTGTCGGGTTTTTTTCTGAATGGTTTGATTTTAACCCCATGAATGTGTTTTTGCGCAGAGGAAAATGGAACAACAAGATATCTTATTTGTGGTTTTCACCAGCTTCGAAAGTTCTTGAAAATATGTTTTGAATGGAAACTGTAATAGAGAGATTTTTGCATATCTATGTATTTCACTGATTTTTCCTCTAATTGAACTTTATGTTGATTTTAGATAAGTTGCAACAATCATATCCTGTTTAACTGAACTTTATGTTGCATTTTATCAGTTGTGTACTCAAATTTCATGAATATAATATAAGGTTCAATTTTTGGCATGAGATACATGGTCAAGGATCTGGATTTCTGCACTAATTGGTAGTCCTACATTTCCATTTGTGCATAAACTGTATGTATTGTTTATCTACAAGTGATGCCATAATTCATGATGGTCTCCAATGATTTTGCTAATTGAAATTCAAAAGAATTTTTTCCATGTTGTGATCTAGCAGTAGTAGTGGTCTTTCAGCTCTTTTTCTATTGTAATAGATTTATGTGTAACTATTCTCACAACTTGAATTGTGGGTGTGCCAATTGCTTCCTTAATCATGGGCATTATTATCCGGCTGAGATATGCATTGAGTCGACATTTTTCTATTGGTATTGACCATGGGGCAAACCATCCCCGCGTTCACGTATAACATAGTCATCACTAGGAATGTGCTTACCTGTCTTCCTTGATGTATCAGCTTTCTTCTTCCCTTTCTATTGTATTTGTTGGGTTTCTTGTTGTAGTTCTTCCTCTTCATCACCATCAACCTTATCTTCATCACTGTCACCCTCTTGTTGTACAGGCAAAGAGCAAGTCGTGTCAATTCCCCTTTTCCCTGCATGTAAGTTCTTAGTGCCACCACCTCGAGGCTTGGGAGTTTTTAAATTAAAAGGAGTCACTTCCATTGTTCTCCTTTTAAGCTTGCCTTTGAATTTTCCGGATGGGTGCTAAAACAAATGATAAACCTTAATTAAATTTCCAAAATAAATAAATATGATTCTACTAAACAATGTGATAAGTCAACTATAAATGGACAAGTTTATAGGAAGTTATTAGCCATACACGGAGTAAAGTTCGACACATTCGATGATTATCAAAATGAGCCGAACAATGTGTCGAATTGTGTAAGATGGATATTTATCCAAGTTCAGCTGATTAGCATTAAAAATAATTATAAGCCGAACATCAAGGTTCGGCACATACGATATTCAAAAAACAACATATTTTCGACGAACCTTTTTTTCGTCGTAGAAAAAAATAAGATCTACTGATAATTTTCAGCCGAACTATACTGGAACTACCAAAACCCGAGAGGAATTAATCATCGATTGCATGTCATGAAATCAATGAAATACGCAAAAAACAAGCAATGGGTTTGTGGGAAATACCTTTCTATGTGCAATTTTAAGGAATCGGGGTCTATTTCTTGCTCTCCAACACCAATCGATCCACTATCCTCTTCATCTCCATCTTTTCCAAAAACCCTAGATTGAGATACTACAGAAGCAACACCAGGATTCGGCACCGTATTTCTAGGGCATCGCTTAACACGAGGTGCCATGTATGTGTTTAATCGAACAAAGAAATTTTCAGAAATTTCAGAAATTTTGGAGAAGAAGATGAGAAGAAGAGGGAGAGAGAAGGGGTTTTGGTTTTAAAAACTTTAATTTTTTTTTTTTAAGTAACGATTTTAGGATTAATAGTGAGTTAATTAGTGGGTAACAGTTAATTGGTGGGAGGGTAGTTAATTAGGGGATGGGTTAATTAGTGGGAAAGTTTTAGGGTTAGAATTTAATTAAGTGGAAGGGTAGTAATGTAATTTAAACTATGTATGGGTATTACGGTAACTTTTTGCATCACTAGGACACCCCTTAGCATTTTGCATTGGATGGCATAATAAGTCTGTATGCCCCAAAATTTTATTGGATACCCCAAATGATGGTTCCTTGAGTAACTGGTTTGTGATTCAATGAAGAGTCTTTTTTTCATATGGGCAAATGCATTGACTGGCCGATCAACATTTGGCAGTGACCGGTAACAAAGACTAACAGGCAGAACAAGGACGGGCTAAACCAAAATAATTCGGATCCGATCAAACTTTATGGCCCATAAAGATTTTTGTATCTGTTAGGGCATCCAATACCCTCAGAAACATCTCCCACCATTGGATTGGATCTATCTTTCTCCTAAAGTATCTTTAACCGTTGAAACGTCTATAAAACCAACTTTTCTTGGTTTCTCAAATGCTCAGATCTCAAATTTCTTTCTCAGACGATGGATTCTTCAAGAATTCCTTTCACTCTTACCGATCTAATAACCATTTCAACTACTAATTATATCATCATACATTATCTGAAACAACCAGAAGAAGTAGAAGATGAAATCTCAATCTTGTTGTTGATGAAGATTCACTTGCACAATGATTTCTCTTCTCAAAACTCAAGCTTGTTCCATTGTTCATGTGTTCTTATGTAATTTATCTTCTTTCACGGTCTTAGTTTCATTACTATTTCAACTGTTTGGTTTTAAGCTCATGAATTTTCATTTTTATTTTGGTGCAGGGAAACGAACCAGACAATACAGATGGCTCTTCCCCATAACCTATTTATGAGAGTTTGGGTATCTGGGTCATTTGCTGGAGTCCGGAAATGGATCTCAACGAAGGTACTTTGGTTGTTGAGGTCGTTTGCTGAACCCCGGGAAACAGTTCCATAACAAAAACAACTTGGTTTGGGTGTTTTATTTGGATTTTTGAGTTGCCGTAAATACTTGGGAGTTGTTTCCGATTCATGGTATTCTTTCTTTGTTCTAGTTTTGTCACCCTCAAACTTGTTGTCTGCTTGCACTTATAGTTAGGTTATTATAGATTTGGTTGTTGTTTGATTAGTCTTTCCTTCTTGGCAAAACAAGTCTTTAACATTATCAAGAAATCATTTGAATTGCAGAACCTTGAGCAACGTTTTACACCTATAGAATCATGACATTAGTACTAAGGAGTGCGAGAATAAATGATGGCGCATGTTTTTTAGATTCATGTGGAACCTTGAGCAGTTTTTTTCAAACCTCTAAAGCAACTTTTCAGCACTCTGCAGGGTTATGATCCTGACTCGTAAGACTATTTACTTTCAATATACACTTATCAACGGCCTGTGAGTGCAAGAATTTATTTGAGAAAGGGAATTCAACTCGATGTTGTTACATGTGGATCCTCGATATGTTGGCGTTCTAGAATTGGGGGAGTCAGTTGAGTTCTGGAATTGGAAAGGAAGATGGTGAAATGGACTGCAGCCAAAATTCGGTGGAAGATCTGAGTTCTGGAATTGTAGACCATAGCTAATAGAATTGGGGGAGTCAGTTGAGTTCTGGAATTGTAGACCATAGCTAATAAAATTGGTTAAGGTTGTTTTTGACTTTGATGTATACAGACACGAGTTTGGGTAGACAAAATGCAGCTGCACTAGCCAACGCACTTTACATGTCAATGGAATTGCTATTCCACTGACCATCTGTTTCCACATTTACTCCGTCCTTTATTTCACTTACCCTAGAGACTGCAGATGAAATTGTAGAGGTGGTTCATGGAACGGGATTGATGTCATACTCTTACAATTCGGTACTGGTAAAGTCATCTCTACACACAAAAGATACAACAACTAGCAAAGCAACCACTAATTCGGTGGAAGATCTGAGTTCCATGATTGTGAGTGTAAAATGTGGATTAATGTTACTTCTAGACAATGCAGGATACAAGTATACAACATGTTCTTTAAAGAAAAGATGCCAATAATTTGCTCAAAAACAACTAACAACGACAATGAAATGAGCAACAAACACCATAAAATTCTTGTTGATACAAACTTTTCTTCCTGGAAGACCCATAACTCTCCTACACACAACTTTTATTTACACCATTTCCTTCCCAAACAACAAGTAGCCACACATTGTAGTAGTAAACTGCAACGAAAGCTAACCAGTCTTTTGCTAGCACATCTTCCCAAGCTAAGTAAATATAGAGCTCATATAGCCATTTCAAGGCACTCAGATGACCACATATGAATAAACATCTGAATCATCCTTCACTAGCATCCATAAGCTAGTGGATAGACCACTCATTTCATCCAAAATAGTTGCACCCCAACTCTGGCAAAATCTCTGCACAATAAAGTCAGCGGATACAATTGCTCACATTTAATACTGAGAAAGTGCATCATCAAGCAATATACCCAAACCATAAATTCGATGTTGTATTTTTAGCATATCGCTGCTTTTTGAGAGGAAAAATCTTAGTGTAGATACTTCTTTCTTGTGCGTTTTCATAGTTTTGTCGGCCCTATTTTTCATCCTCAGTGTAAGTTCAACAATATATGTAATTGATGCTGTTGCACCATCTTGTTTGAGCAAAGCCATATTTTCACTAGAGCATACTCCTGTCACGAAACCTAGTTGGTGGTCAACTGCACTTCCAAACTGTTAGATATTCGGGTTGGGATCCGAATATGGTCGCCCATATTGTATGTGGCAAGTCCGGTAGGGTTCCATGTTCCTTAGGGAATTCAATTCTATGTTGTTGTTACATGCAGGACATTTAATAAGTGAGCGTTGTAGAATTGGGAGGATGGTCTGTGCTTTGGAGTCGGAAAGGAAGATGGTTAAATGGACTGCAGCCCAATCGTGATCGAATCACTTGTACCTCTTTGATTTGTAGATTTTGCGAACAACTTATAAATATAAATAAATCGGAAAATGGGTCATTTGTCCAAAAAATTTAAAACATGGTTCAAATGGACGAGTAAAAATTATTATGGGTGAAATGGACAAAAAAAAAAATAGCAAGGATGGAACTGGATTCATCCTGGCTTAAAGTTAAAAAATAGCAAGGATGAAAATGGATGCATCCTGATGTAAATTAAAAATAAGAAAAAGAATTTGAAAATGGGTAGGATGAAACTGGTTACATCTTGTCTATTTTTATATTTTTGTCCATTTAAACAATATCAAAATCTAAATGTCTTTTTCACCCAGGAATTATTGATTTTGGTCTTTTTAACCAATTTTGTGTAAATAAATCACATAAAGAAAACTTGTAGTTTCGATTTTATTAGGCGTAGGTTCTTATTGAGCATTCCTCTTGGTTCTTATATCAGTGAATTCATTTTAGGTTTGGAGATACCCACAGAGTTAAGAGTTAATCATTGGCCTAGTAATCAGTTCCTTGGCCTTGTAAAGAACCCATTCATGGCTCATCCAATTTGTGTGTTTCCAGATGTTACCTCGCTTACAACTTTGAGAAACAAACATCAGCTGGTGATTCATCCTCTGTTAGTTTTTTATTAAATTGAGTTTTTGTGTCGTAAATATATAGTTGGTTGAAATCGCAACTTTGCTAGTTGAAATCTACACATGTAAGTAACCATTTGGATTGTGAGTTTTTTTTTATACAGCCAAATCTATTCATTGGCCGATCTACATTTGTCAGTGGAACTCATAAAAATATCTTATGGTAACAAAGAGTAACAAGGCTACAATGCAACACTTGAGAGAATAAGGACGGGCTAAACCAAAATAAGTAGGATCCGATCCGACTTTATGACCCTTAACTGTAAAACATTTCCAACCATTGGATCTATCTTTTTATACCCTAAATGTATTTCCAGCCGTCAGAACACCTATAAAACAAACTTTTTTCCTTGTTCATTTCTCTCATTGTTCAGAGTCAGATTTAGATCTCAAAATTCTTACTCAGACGATGGATTCTTCAAAAATTTCTTTATTTTTCACCGATCTAAACATTATTATTACATCTAATACTAATCTTATCATCATATCTCTGAAAATCCCAGAAGAAGAAGACTGTGAAACCTTAATCTTGATGATTCACTCTCAGCACAATGATATCTCCTCTCAAGAGTCAAGTTTATTTCATTCTCTGTACTCGTAGGTAAATTTCTCTTCTTTTTCTTTGGTTTTTAGTTCTCACTGCTGTTAGATCAATTTGGTTTCGTAATCATGTTATAGAGATATGAATGTTGTTTTCTTTTACGGTACTTTTTTCTGTTTTATTGTAATTAAGGGATGAATTATATGAATTTGGTTAGTAGTGCAAGTGATGTGTGGTTACTATATTCTAGACCGTAAATTATATTCTAGACCGTGACCTAAGTTACAGTTCTCTATGTGGCTTAGACCATTTTTCTATGACTCCAAGAATTTGTGTTTTTTCTTGTCAGCTAATGCGAGGTTATATAGAGAAAATGGGTCATTTGTCCAAAAAAATTTAAAACACGGTTCAAATGGACGAGTAAAAAAAAGTACGGGTGAAATAGCCAAAAAAAAATAGCAAGGATGAAACTGGATTCATCCTGGCTTATACTTAAAAAAATAGCAAGGATGAAGCTGGATGCATCCTGTGTAAAATAAAAATAAGAAAAAATATTTGAAAATGGACAGGATGAAACTGGTTACATCCTGCCTATTTTTAAATTTTTGTCCATTTAAACAGTATCTTTTTAATTTTTGGCTATTTAAATAGTATCAAAACCTAAGTGTCTTTTTCACCCAGAAATTGTTGATTTTGGTCTTTTTGACCAATTTTGTGGGTTATATATGGCGTTCTTGAACCCTAGGTACCAGAAGCTAAACAGAGGAAAACAAATATGTAAAGATAGTATATCAGTGAATTCATTTTAGGTTTGGAGATACCCCGAGACGCATAAGTTAATCTTTTGGAACCTACACCCCACACGTACATCCTCCTCGAATTGTTGGCCTAGTGATCAGTTCCTTGGCCTTGTAAGGAAGCCATTCATGGCTCATTCAGCCGGTGATTCATGTCTAGGTTGTTAGTTTCTTTTTAAATTGAGTTTTTGCGTCGTGCATAGTTGAAACTCATACAAATGTGGAGAGTAACAGGCCTACAATGTACAGACATGAGAGAATAAGGACGGGCCGCTAAACCAAAATATTTCGGATCCAACCGGACTTTATGGCCCATAAAGATAAGACATCTCCAACCATTGGATCTATCTTCCTTGTATACCCTAAACGCATCTTTAACCGTAAGAACACCTATAAAACAATTTCAACCTTGTTCATTTTTCTCATGTTCTGATTCAGATCTCAAAATTCTTTCTCTGACCATGGATTCTTCAAGAATTTATTTACCTCTTACCCGTATAAACACTATTATTACTGCTAATACCAATCTTATGGTCATAACTAAACTGCCCGAAGAAGATGATGATTCACTCTCAGCGGAATGATTTTTCCTCTCAATACTCAAATTTGTTCCATAATTCTCTTGCTGACTTAGGTATTCTTATCTTAATTTAGTGCCTTTGGTTTTTAATAGTGTTTAATTTTTTGATTTTAAGCTTATGAATGTGTTTTTTTTTTGTGAGGGAGAAAAAAATTGAGCAGCTTTTCTCCTCTTTGCAGGGTTCACCTGTTTGCAGGCTGTTAATGCAAGACAGATTTATGGTGTTAATATAAGTGCTCAAATGGAGCAACTTTTCTCCTCTTGTTCATTTTGATGGATCTCAAAAAAATTCGGCAAAATTGGTTCTACATGTTGACGGATCTTTCAAGAATTTCCTTCAATCTCACCGATCCAAACACCATTGTTAGTACTTCAAATACTAAGTATATTATCATATATCATCTTAAAATCCCAGAGGAGGTAGAAGATGCAGATGAAACCTTAACCTTGATGATTCAATCTCAGCACAATGATATCTCCACTCGAGACTCAAATTTATTGCATTTTCTTGTATTCTTAGGTAAATATCTCTTGGTTTAGGTTATTTAGTTTTCACTACTGTTCAATTGTTTGACTTTAGTCTCATGAGTGTTTGAATGTTCTATGTGCAGAGAAATTTACCTTCAGTGAGGCCAATATTAATTAAAGAAAGAGAAACTCTCAAGGAAGCTACTGATTATGTGAAGCAGGTGATGAAAAACTCAAACTCATTCTGAGTTTTAGATGATTGTAGTTACCTTTTGTTTAATTTTCTTGCTCATTCCCTCTTAGTAGGGTCGTGCACACCAGAAAAGCACACTTGCGGTGGCAGAAGAAGAGCTTACAGCGGCTACAGGACCACTAACAGCACTCAAACTCATTACTATCATCACACAGAGGTGATTTCAGATCTTTGTTATATTTTTTGTTTTTTGGGATTTTTTTTTTTTTTTTACAATAATGTTTTTGGGATTGGTTGGGTTAATATCACCTCTTCAATTGTCTGATCACTTAAGATTACTGGAAAATGATTTATTATGTTAACTTGAAATTCTTCTTTGTATACAAATTGATCAACAAGGGTTTACTCCTCATGTGAAATTGGATGTGCAGTTACCAATAAGTTGTAATGTGATACATAGAGGTTTTGTTGTTGTTTAATTAGTCTTTTCTCCTTGGCGAAATTAGTCTTTAACATTATCAACAATCATTTGAATCTCAGAACCATAATTGGAGTTTTTAAACCCATCTCATCGAACTTAGGATGTCAGCAACAAGGAACATGAGGACAAACGATGGAGCCTGCATGTTTACAGATTGATGTGGAACCCTGAGAAATTTGCAACATTTTTGCAGCTCTTGCGGGGTTATGATTCTTGACTCGTAAGACTATTAGTAAACACTAATTAAGGGCCTGTCCGCAAGAATTTTAACTGAGAAAGGGAATTTAATTCTATGTTGTTACATGCGGGAGGACATTTAATAAGTGGCCATTGTAGAATTGGGGAGCATAGTCGTGCTCCGGAGTTGCAAAGGAAGATGGTGAAATGGACCGCAGCCGAAATGTGATCGCATCAGTCATACCTCTTTGATTTGTAGATTTTGCGAACAACTTAAATCACATAAAGAAAATCTGCAGTTCCTTTTTGATATGTTATGGCTTATTCGACGTAGGTTCTTATTTAGCAATTAGGTGTGACACTCTCAGTTCCACACTCTTTCTTTTTACGGAGACATCTTTGCTTGTTTCAACTTTCAGCTTTGAGTGTCGTCGAACTTTAAGGTAATCAAATATTCTAACTTATTTGAATTTGAATCTATGAGTTGATTTTTGGATTTTTCCTAGCACCAGTAGATTGAGTATACAGGCTGCGATTTGCAACACAAGTTTATTTGTGTACATTTTTGTTTTATACTCCCTCCGTCCTAAATTAAGAGTCCGCTTTGACTAAGTCAATATATTAAGGAAATCCTATAAATTGTCATATTGTAGCCCTTGACTAGCCTATTTAATGTTATATTATTACCAAAACTAAATTATTAGTGTTAAAATAAGTAGAAGTTTATTAAGAATTTTATAACTATTCATAAATGTTTTTATTGAAAAAAAGGAATGACAATTAATACAAAGATATTGAGTAAGTTTTTTTCCATAAATATGGTGATATTATTTAAGATTTGGATATTAAAAATGATTTTATGATTATAAAAATAAAGGGTATATTTGATAGTTTAAGGGAAAAGTATGTCTATAAACAATGCGGCAGATAAAAATGGACATACCAAAGTAGAAATTAGGACAGATAAAAACGGACAGAGGGAGTATGATTTAATGAGGTTGGAATGGTTACTCCCGGAAATTTGGTACATGAATGCCTTGTACAACAATGGACGGTTAAAC
The DNA here is from genome assembly GCA_023531295.1 of Papaver armeniacum. NCBI lineage: Eukaryota > Viridiplantae > Streptophyta > Magnoliopsida > Ranunculales > Papaveraceae > Papaver > Papaver armeniacum. The sequence goes on from JAJJWW010000703.1 coordinate 20,108, forward strand.
TTAATTTAACTACTTGTGCAAGTGCTGAAATATCATATAAGACAATTCCAATTTTTGCGTCCCTGAAAATTCTCTAAAAGGGCATTTATCCTTTGCGTCAATTCTTTGAATCTGTATTGTCTTCTTTGCAGCATGCTTTTGGTTATACATTTGTTCCTCAAGGTTCAAGTCAGGTGATGTTGCAACAGATAGACTAAATGCAGCTTCACTAGCACATATACCCTTCAATACCTATTCTGATGACCCTCCGTTTCAAAAATAAACCCATTATTTGAATCAGAAAGAGTTAATTTTGCAAAGAGTATGAAAATAAAATTATAGGAAAGCAATATAGCTAAAAACAGCTGAGGCCGAAAATAAAGGGACCGAGCAATAATGGAGAGCATGATGGTAGTTGGACTCTTGTTGTATTATTTCTCTCCACCCAACGACACCACAAAACATACGTACGTAGATCATTTTCAAGAGCTGATCTCCTTAAGCGGACAACTTAAACTTTTGTCAAAGCTTGATAAACCAGGACATAAGAATTTACGTACACATGTAAGTAACAATTTGGTTTTTGATTCAGGGAAGAGTTTTGTTTCTCCATACGGGCAAATGTATTATTCACTGGCCTACAATGTACATGAGAATATAAGACTGGGCTAAACCAAAATAAGTAGGATCCGGATTTATGGCCCATAAAAATACGTTTTAGGGTTCTCATCCATTTACCCTCGAAAACAGCTACAACCATTGGATCTCCATCTCTCTTAGGCTAAGTCTATGGGCTAGATTGGACTGCTAGATTGGCCAAAAAGTGTTGCGAATCATGAAAAAAGTGTGGAAAAAAAGTTAACACTCAATCGGCTACTTCTCTCTCTAGAAGTTGCTCATGATCGCACTATCGGCGAGATTGAAACGCCGAATGGTGCGGCGCTCAAAAAGAGAAAAGAAACGCCGAACCGTTCGGCGCTCAGAAAAATCACAAAAATCTAACGGCTGAGATTGAAACGCCGAACCATTCGGCGCTCAAAAAGTTACCAAAACGTCGAACCGTTCAGGCTCTCGGAAACGCTGGTAGTTCGGCTCACAGATGACGTGGATGGCCAATCTAGCAGCTAGATATCTAGCCCATATGACTTAAGAGGTTGCCCAGGCTGACGTGGATGGCCAATCTAGCAGCTAGATATCTAGCCCATAGGACTAAGCCTATACACCGTATAAAAGAATGTTCAGCCGTTGTTGATATTTATACCAATATTCATCTTTCTCTTGTTTCTTAGATTCAAATCTCCAAATTTATACCAAAATTCATTATCCGGCTATGGAGTCCTCAAGGATTTCGTTATCCATCGCCGATATAAACACCGTTATTACTGCTACTGGTAATACTAATTGTTGTGTTATCTTAAAAATACCAGAAGAAGATGAAACCTTTCTAATTTTGTTGTTATTGATTCACTCGCAAAATGATTTCTCCTCTCAAAACTTAAGGTTATTTCCTTTCCTTTGGCTCTGGGTAAATTTCTCTTCTTTTAGGTTTTTTGGTTTTCATTAATATTTTGAGGCTCTTGAATTTAATTTTGTTTTATTTTATTTTTGCAGGGAAAACGGTCAATGTACACTTTACTCTCTCTGAAACCCAACCATCAGTATTAGGGTTTACATGATGTTTTGGTTTTTCGGTGTTCCATGGTTTTTCAGTACCACGCATATGTTGGGATTTCCAGAAAGTAACTGAGAAAGGAAATTCAAATCCTTAGGTAGAAGGTGAAATGGAATTGCATTCAAACATTGGCTAACAAGTAAGTCTCTTCGTTTGATCCCCTTTGCCTCTTATGAATCCTTATTTTTCTCTTACAACGTTTGGTGCTTTTTAATAAGCAGAGGTGGTGCAGCGGCAAGTGGACCCGTAAGAGCTGGGAAAGGCCGCAGTGACAGTTACCGGAAAACTGTGATAGTGAATCACTGGATGTTGAAAACATTAGGGTTTCTAAACTTGGATGGGCTTGTATTGGGGTAAGTTTTCTTGGGTTTCCGTTTGTAAGTAGCATTGTTAGCATTCTTGTAAGAGGGAGGATCTCCTTACACTTTTATTATCACACTATCTCACACTGGGTGTCATTTCGCGAATAAAAATCAAAACCGTAATGGATTGGAAAGCTAATATTTTGGGGATATATTCCTCTTACCAAGTTCTACATGCTAATTTTTGGTAGGTACGTAGAACTTGGTAAGAGGAACATATCCCCAAAATATTAACTTCAAATCATTACGGTTTGGTTTTTGTTCACAAAAATAACGCTAATGTGTGAGATAGTGTGATAATAAAAGTGTGAGGGATCCCTCCTCTTCTTGTAAAGGTGGATATAGTTTGTTATGGGACTTAATTATGTTAATGGGGGTTAGTTGAGGGCTGCTTACTTTACCTAAGTAGCATTTTTTATTCTCATCTTTGAGCTGGGAATGTTCATACGGAGCAAAAACAAAAAAATAAATAAATTGAAATTGATGAAATTATCTTAGCTGATGAGGCACGGGAATTTTAAACCAACACCAGTCTGAAATTTTGAGACTAAATTTTTAACCAACTCATGTTTAAGTAAGTCCCTTTTAGCAAAGAAAATTGGCTAATTTAGGAACAGTATTTTGGGGCCAATAACAAGGTCCATGCGTAATGTATCAAATGCTGATTAAGCTTTACGAAAAACATCCACATTACTAGCTAATGACCTCCTCATTTGCATATGATTTCATGTTCAAGTAACCATATGATAAGATTTGAGAGACTAAGTAGTCAGTAAGGACGGGCTAAACCAAAATATGTAGTAGCATTCGACCGGACTTTACGGCCCATAAAGAAGATATCCATTTCCCTCAAATTCTTCTCCAACCTTTGGATCTATCTTTCTCTTATACCCTACGCGTATCTTTGGCCGTTGAAACATCTATAAGAACAAAAGTTTCGTTGTTCATTTCTCTCATTGTTGTTCAGATTCAGATCTCAAATTTCTTTCTTTCTGAGAAGATGGATTCTTCTATAATTTCGTTCTCTCTCACCGATCTAATAACCATTTTTACTTCAATCATCATCAAACCATTTTTTTTTTTTTTCTGTTTCTTAACCAGCTTACTCTACTTCTGGATTGGTATGTAATAATAATACAACCCCATCTGACTCTGCTTCTGGATGAAATGCTGCAGGAGAATAATGAAACTAGGTGTCTCAAATCGCTGAGGTCGTTTGCTAGAATCCGGTGAGGCGTCACTAGTTTGCCTGGTTTCTGGTGATTTTGAGTTTGAGATTAGGTTGTTATTAGAATGAATTGACCTCAGTGACACCCAAGATACTTTCGGATATTGTCAGCAACATGAGAAGGAGCTCCTAAAAAAAATAATGATGGAGCATGTTTAGAGATTGATTGTGGAACAGCTAATTTCGAATCTCCGCAGCAACTATGCGGGTTATGATCCTGCCTGGGGGCTGTTATTGCAAGAATTTTTGCATATCCAAGGCTTTCAGTGATTTTTCTCGCATTAGTAAAGACAAGACTCGTTAATTTTAGATAACTTGTAACAATCACATCCTGTTTTATTTATTGCACTTTATGTTGCATTTTATCAGTTGTGTACTTAAATTTCATGGATACAACGTTCAATTTTTGGCACGAGATATACGGTCAAAGGATATGGATTTCTGCACCAGTTGGTAGTTCTTCTTTACCAATGCTTTTGTGAATAAACTGTCTGTTTCGTTCATGAGGAGTTCCATGTTTTGCTAATTGATATTCCATGAGAACCTTTTTTTTTTTTTTTTTTTTTTTTTTTTTTTTTTGTGATGACAGTGTGCTTGGATGACAGTGTAATACGGGTGGTAATGTAAGTGTGGATGTAAGTAGGGTAGTGCTTATGTAGTGTACTAGTGTTCACTGCATCATGATCTAGCAGCGTCATTCAACTCTTTTTCTGTTTGAACACATTCGTGTGTAACTATTCTCACAACTTGAATTGTGATGATTTACAATGGTTTCATTTAAATCCTTGAATGTGGGTGTGCCGGAGTTCCATTTTCTTCCTTTCATCATGTGCACTTGTTTGGAGATAGTATATCAGTGAATACATTTTAGGTTTAGAGATACCGGCATACATTTTGGTAACTTACACCCCACACCTCTGTTGAGTTTTGGCGTCGACAGAAACAGTGTTGATAGAACTTACACATGTGATTAGAATTTTGTTTATGATTCGATGAAGTTTTGGTTTTTATATGGAAAACGTATTGACTGGCCGATCAACATTTGAGAGTGACAAATGTCAAATGGTAACAAAGATTCACAGGCCTACAATGTAAGACTTGAGAGAATAAGGACGGCCCATGAAGAAGACATCAATTAGGGTATTCATTACCCTCGAGAACATTTCTTAACCATTGGATCTATCTTTCTATTACACATTAAAACTGTATCTTAGCCGTCAGAACATCTATAAAATAAACTTTCCTTGTTCATTTTTCTCTTCTTCTTCCGATTGATTAGATCTCAAATTTCTTTCTCAAATGGATTCTTCGACAATTTATTTCTCTCAATGTCTAATAACCATTTATACTGCTATTAATACTAATTATATCATCATACATTATCTGAAACAGCCAGAAAAAGAAGATGAAACCTCATTGTTGTTGTTGATGATTTTACTGTGAGAATGATTTCTCCTCTCAAAATCCAAATTTATGGGGTTATCCTTGTTATGGTAAACTTCTCTTTTATCTCGTAGGTTTTTTAGATTTCACTGCTGCTCAATAGTTTGATTTTAAGCACATGAATGTGTTTTTTTTTGCAGAGGAAAATAGCAATAGCAAGACATCTGGCCCTCCCCAAAACCAAACCCTGGATGGTTGCTAAGATCGCTTGCTGGAATAGGTCGAGACATCAGCAGTTCCACATCTTGTTTGCGTTGTTTGGGTTGATTTTGTGTGTAATGCCAGAGTGGGTTTACCTTGAACAGAGGTGTTGTTTTGTTTGGTATCCTTTGTAGTTTTCTCCATGGGAAAATAACTTTTAAATTATCAAGAATCAATTGATCTGTAGTGAGGATATTACACCCAAGATACTTTAGGAAACTTATATGTTGGCATCATGCTCTGGAGTTGCAAAGGATGATGGTGAAGCTGTAATAAAGAATTTCGGTTCCTTAAAAATATTCTTTGAATAGAAACTGTGATAGAGAGATTTTTGCATATCCACATATTTCACTGATTTTTTTTCTAATTGAACATTATTGATTTCATATAAGTTGTAAGTTTGTAACAATCATATCATGTTTAATTGAACTTTATGTTGCATTTTATTATCAGTTGTGTACTCAGATTTCATGGATTTAATTCTTCAATTTTTGGCATGATATACATGGTCAAGGATCTGGATTTCTGCACCAATTCGTAGTCCTTTATTGCCATTTGTGGATAAAATGTTTGTTCTATTTATTGTTTCTAATAATGATTTGTGGTTAAGATGTGTGTTCATGAGGAGTTCAATGTTTTGATAGTTTAAATTCAAAGAGAATTTCTTTTGTCGATATTGTGCTTGGGTGACAGTGTGATGCAGGTGCAATGAAAGTGTGTACACGTGTTTATGTAGTGCTGGATTATTTACTTTACCATGCCAACTGCGTCATGGTCTAGCAGCAGAAGTGCAAGGTTGTCAACTCTTTTTCTGTTGGAACATATTTAATGTGCAACTATTCTTATAACTTGAATTGTGGGTGTGCCAGAGTACCATTTTCTTCTTTCCATCATGTGCACTTGTTATTCCAGCTGAGAAGCGTATATTGCTATTTGATATTTCGAAGATATTATTGCCTCTCTATTCTGTGAGGATATTATAAGGAGCTACCTACAGGACTTCTACATTTGCGAGAACTACTTCTTGCAATCGGTTGTGAGGTTATCTTTGTTCCAGCAGTAGTTCTGTAAGATGGGAAAAGACAATGCTCTTGTTCATATGCTTTTTCGTACTCATGGTCACGTATTAGACTTAATTATGTGATGTGAATCGCACAGTAAACCATATTTGGTTATTTACCGTTGATATCACTTTAGGTTTGGAGATAGTATATCAGTGAATCCATTTTAGGTTTGGAAATACCGGAATGCATACGCAGAAGCTAATCTTTTGGAACTTACACCCCATACCTCTGTTGAGTTTTCCCGTCGATTGAAAACAGTTTTGCTAGTTTAAATTTGCACATGTGATTAGAATTTTGTTTATGATTCAATGAAGTGTTATTTTTTTCATACTGGTTGATCAACATTTGACAGTGACACTCGTACAAATGTCAAATGGCATCAAAGACTCAAGGGCCTACAATGTACAACACTCGAGAGAATAAGAGTGGCCCATGAAAAAGACATCAATTAGGGTATCCTCAAGAACATCTCTCAACCATTGGATCTATCTTTCTCTCATACACTAAAACTGTATCTTAGCCGTCAGAACATCTATAAAAACAAACTTTCATTTTTTTCTTCTTGATTCATATCTCAAATTTCTTTTTCAGATGGATTCTTCAACAATTTCTTTCTCTCTTACAAATCTAATAACCATTTCTACTACTATGAATACTAATTATATCATAATACATTATCTGAAACAGCCAGAAAAAGAAGATGAAACATGTTGTTGCCGATGTTTCACTCCAAGACAATGATTTCTCCTCTCAAAATCCAAATTCATTAGATTATATTTTATGTTATGGTGAACTTCTTTTTATCTGTAGGGTTTTTTTTTAATGGTTTGATTTTAAGCCCATGAATGTGTTTTCATGCAGGAAAATGGAAAAAGTAAGATATCTTATTTGTGGTTTCACCAACCTTCAAAGTTCTTGAAAATATGTTTTGAATAGAAACCGTAGTAGAGAGATTTTTGCATATCTATGTATTTCACTGATTTTTCCTCTAATTGAACTTTATGTTGATTTTAGATAAGTTGAAACAATCATATCTGTTTAATCGAACTTTATGTTGCATTTTATCGTTGTGTACTCAAATTTCATGGATATAATATAAGGTTCAATTTTTGGCATGAGATACATGGTCAAGGATCTGGATTTATGCACTAATTGGTAGTCCTTCATTTTCATTTGTGCATAAACTGTATGCATTGTTTATCTACAAGTGATGCCATAATTCATGCTGGTCTCCAAAGATTTGTGGTTAAGATGTGTTCGTGAAGCGTTCCATGTTTTGCTAATTGAAATTCCAAAGAATTTTTTCCATGTTGTGATCTAGCAGCAGTAGTGGTCTTTCATCTCTTTTTCTATTGGAATACATTTATGTGTAACTATTCTCACAACTTGAATTGTGGGTGTGCCAATTGCTTCCTCAAATCATGGGCATTGTTATTCCGGCTGAGAAATGCATTGAGTCGACATTTTTCTATTGGTATTTTGAAAATATTATTTCTGTGAAGATACAATGCATAACTACCTGCAGGATTTCCACATTTGCGAGAACTGCTTCTTGCAATTGGTTGTGAGGTTATCTTTGTTCCAGCAGTTTCTCTTTTAGTGCTTGAATTTCAATTGGGTGTAAAGACATTATATGTTATGAAGAATCCACTCACCACTTTGTTGGTGTTTGTTCTTGTTGGAAAGTCTAACTTGTAATCTAGACTAGTTTTGTTAAGTGTGAATGAAGTTTGTTCTTGAGGTAAAATTATATAGTTAACTGAGCTGTGAGTAGTTGTGAATCAATAAAAAAGTAAAATTTGGACAAGTTGTTGCGCCAAAACCTGCTAAGTGTTAGGTTTGCACTACTACGAGGTATCTCAATATCGCCAAGAACACAATCACACACACACACACACACACACACACACAAGAAGAACAAGTATTTAACGAGGTTGAATCCTCGGGAAGGAATAGCAATTTTATATATCATCGTATAGGTTGGAATATACAAATCTCAAGTTTGAGAAGAAGAGAACTCTTACTAGTTAAGTGTATTTTCTCTAGTTCTCTCTATGGCTATTTATACACATCAATATGACTGGACACATTCCTTAACAAGGATTACTTTCCTACAAGTATAAGGTTTCCTAACTTAGCTCTAAGAGACAAACCTATTAAGCTGCTATACTTAGGACACAAGTACTTGGTTTCCTTAACTAACTAGATTTCCTAGCCTAGACCTTGACCATCCTACCAACAATTGTCCACCTCGGATCATGCATTCATGCATGAGACGATCAATAGATAAAATCACCTCCATCTTCCAACGTCGATTGAACCATCACTGGTTGCCTATGTATCCTCAATAGGAATCAAACCCGATCAGTAGTTGACGGATCGGAAAATTACGCCTTTGGCGCGTTGCCTCCATGCAGTCAGTAATCTCTAGGCGCGCCATGATGAAGCTACGATCCAGGGCCTCAAAGCTAGGCAAATGCACGTCCAATTGCCCTTGCAAGCATGCTCGTGGAGCATGGCTTAGCTAACTTAGCTTCCACATTGTTCCAACTTACCCTTGTCTCGCAAAAAGGGTTTAAGGACATAAGGCCAATGCCAATGCATTTTTCATGCATCTCTGGCTTTGCCTTTACATAGGGAATTCATCACTGAATTCCCTAGCTAGCTGAGCATCCGTCATTGTCCAGGTATAAGCCTTGGACTTTGGCGTAGGCTGCACCAAGCCCTTGCCATTTCCTAAGTTAGCTCGCTTACCATCTCTTTATAGCTTGATAGGAAGTATGAGCATCCACTTACTGGCATGCAACTAAGCCTCATCAAGTCTGGCCACAATCATCTCTTGCGTCGAGCTACCGAGCTTAGATGATATGAGGGGCCAACGTGCGGACCGGCAATGCTGCAACTCATTGTGGCTGCCTCACGTACCTTCCCTACTCTAAAGGGATCAAGCACAGACCGTAGTTCATCCACGAAGGGACGAAACTTAAACCAAATCGTTTGCAAGGTCAGTGGCCTAGCAAAAACGGTAATGGCTGGTCCGTATGGGCCATTCCGCCAAGATGCATAATGATTATGCATCATCGGGTCCGCATATTGTGGCATAGCGATGCCAACGCATCAAATACCCTCTTTGAAAGGCTACGCAACTATAAATGAGCCTTAGGCATCATTTATACCCTTCCTGGGCTAAGCTATGAAGCTTACGTGGTACATAGTCCGCATATGCACCTTCAACCAACTACCCCTCCCTATATATGTCTTAATGGAATTTCTACAAGTATGAAAAGGGGAGCAAATTGACATGCTTCACTATTCATAGCCGTTGCCATGAATTTCGAATGACCTAGCAATGATGATTCTTGAAGTTTCCGATTGTTGCACAATGATTGTGCACCACTCATTCCGTCTCACGCACAATGATTGTGCACCACTTGTTCTGTCTGTTGTACAATGATTACACACAACGATTGCGTATAATGATTGCGCACCACCGGTCTTCGACTGTTTGTTTATTGCACAATGATTTATTTGTAAGATCGAGCCCACCTACCCAATCGGCTTAATGCATCATGATGATGCAACATTGGCCCTTGGCCAAATGCCAAACATAATGCGCCATTTTTGGCGCGGTATTGGCCTTAAGCCAATCCACCTTTTCACGTCGCGGAAGCTTTGGATGAAGCTTCATCACAAGCAATGGCGCATCTTTTAGCATGCGCCATGCTAAAAACTGGGGTGCTAAAAACACGGGGTGTTACATTATCACACCCTTCAAAGAATTTCGTCCCCGAAATTCAAAACCAAAACTATTGTGGACAATCTCTTGAGTTGGATTCCATGAGCAAAAGTCCCATACCAGATGCTCGAAATCACGGGTTTCTTCAAGTTGTCATGAACAACAATTTAGACCTTCGAGCACATGTCCCATACCACCTTCCCAGGGATCCAAAAGTGCCCACAACTAAACCAAGAATCGCAATTGGCCAGTGCCAAGAGGATATCTCGACAAGGTATCCTGAATGCGCATCCCATACTACGCACACAGAAGTCCCTAAGGTTCACAAGTTGAAAGGTGTCATCAAAATGACAAAATTTTAGCACAAAGGTCTTGTGTGGATCAGTATCAGCTTGCCCACCGTCCCGACGGTCATCCGTGGTTGCCACTCGTAAGTGGGATGCTAGCCGTGCCCGACAACGCACACCCTTGGCCGGTGCCAACGTGTGGGGATGATCGGTCCCATTGTCTACCCACCGTCCTGCAGGGCGGTCTTCCGGATATCCACTCGTAAGTGGGGTGCCACTTAGGCCAGAGCAATCTCACAAGATTGAACAAGCTCAACTCGATTCGCATAGTAACTGCAAAGCAAAGTTACAAACTCTTCCGCCGCAAAAGTTGGCCTACTCTCCAACTTCATGTTTCCATCAAGGAAAACACTCGCCAATGAGTCCACTCCGCACAAGTCCCTAGAGTTTTCTCGAACTTGCTTGATACCATCTGTGACGGACCGGAAAATTACGCCTTTGGCGCGTTGCCCCGTGCAGCCGTAATCTCCCGGTGCGCCATGATGAAGCTACGATCCGGGCCTCAAAGCTAGGCAAATGCACGTCCAATTGCCCTTGCAAGCATGCTCGTGGAGCATGGCGCAGCTAACTTAGCTTCCACATTGTTCCAACTTACCCTTGTCTCGCAAAAGGGTTTAAGGACATAAGGCCAATGCCAATGCATTTTTCATGCATCTCTGGCTTTGCCTTTACATAGGGAATTCATCACTGAATTTCCTAGCTAGCTGAGCATCCGTCATTGTCCAGGTATAAGCCTTGGACTTTGGCGTAGGCTGCACCAAGCCCTTGCCATTTCCTAAGTTAGCTCGCTTACCATCTCTTTATAGCTTGATAGGAAGTATGAGCATCCACTTGCGGCATGCAACTAAGCCTCATCAAGTCTGGCCACAATCATCTCTTGCGTCGAAGCTACCGAGGCTTAGATGATATGAGGGGCCAACGTCTTGACCCGGCAATGCCGCAACTCATTGCGGCTGCCTACGTACCCTTCCCTACTCTAAAGGGATCAAGCACAGACCGTAGTTCATCCACGAAGGGATGAAACTTAAACCAAATCGTTTGCAAGGTCGTGGCCTAGCAAAAACGGTAATGGCCACGGTCCGTATGGGCCATTCCGCCAAGATGCATAATGATTATGCATCATCGGGTCGCTGTGGCATAGCGATGCCAACGATCAAATACCCTCTTTGAAAGGCTACGCAACTATAAATGAGCCTTAGGCATCATTTATACCCTTCCGCTAAGCTATGAAGCTTACTTGGTACATAGTCCGCATATGCACCTTCAACCAACTACCCTCCCTATATATGTCTTAATGGAATTTCTACAAGTATGAAAAGGGGAGCAAATTGACATGCTTCACTATTCATAGCCGTTGCCATGAATTTCGAATGACTAGGCAATGATTGCCGAAGTTTCCGCTTCTGTTGCACAATGATTGTGCACCACTCATTCGTCTGTTGCACAATGATTGTGCACCACTTGTTCTGCATTTGCACAATGATTACACACAACGATTGCGTACAATGATTGCGCACCACCCGGTCTCGATCAAGCTTCGCATTTATTGCACAATGATTTTATTTTGTAAGATCGAGCCCACCTACCTAATCGGCTTAATGCATCATGATGATGCAACATTGGCCTTGGCCAAATGCCAAACATAATGCGCCATTTTTTGGCGCGGTATTGGCCTTAAGCCAATCCACCTTTTTCACGCTGCGGAAGCTTTGGATGAAGCTTCATCACAAGCAAATGGCGCATCTTTTAGCATGCGCCATGCTAAAAACACGGGGTGGCTAAAAACACGGGGTGTTACAGTAGTTCTCTCAAATGGCCTTGCTAGAAGACCTCCACCAGGTTCCTAAGAACCTCTACCCCAAAAGGGCCTTTCACCAAACCGGAAGGATGTGGATCAATTTCGAACAATGTCAAAACTTGATCCCAGATACTACTTTAGTCAACATATCATTTGGATTGTCTTTGGTATCGATATTCACAAGTAGAATGTCTTCTTCTTCAAGAATTTCTCTCACAAAGTGAAACCGTATGTATATATGTTTGGTTCTAGCATGATGCACTTGATTCTTAGCCAAATAAATTGCACTTAGACTATCACAATGCACGGGCGGTTGGTCTTGCACAACTCCTAAGTCATCTAGCAAACCTTGTAACCATATAGACTCCTTAAATGCCTCTGTCACTGCAATATACTCTGCCTCCGTAGTTGAAAGCGCCACAGTAGACTGCAATATTGATCTCCAACTAACTGGTGCTCCTGCTATGGTAAATACATACCCTGTAGTTGAACGTCTCTTGTCCAAATCACCAGCATAGTCAGAATCCACATACCCAACACACAACTGATTGTTTCTTTTATCCTTCACAAACTCAATCCAACATCAATCGTATCATAAAGATACCTCATAATCCATTTCACAAAGATGCCAATGTCCCTTACTAGGACAATGCATATAACGACGACCATACTAATCACAGAAATGTCCGCCTTGTATGTACCATCGTATACATCAAGCTACCAATAACATCAAGATATGGGACTTGGGCCATATACTTTCTCTCTTCTTCAAAGAGTGGGACCCATACGAGCATTCAACTTAAAAATGAGCAGCAAGGGGAGTACTTACAGTTTAGTTCCTTCGTAGACACCAAACTTCGTAACACTTTCTTCAAATATGCCTTCTAAGACAAACAAACCTTACCCTTCTCTCAGCCATGTTTCTTGTTGCCAGCCACTGATAACACTTCTTTACAGTGAACTCACCAGCTTATGACCATCTTTCCATAGTCTGGCATCTGCTGAGCTTGACGGGGTAACTCCATTGGTCCCGAGAAGGTGAAGCAAGGTTGCTATTTCCGAAATTACATTGTCATGGACTCTCCTAGTGATGCCTAATTCCCATATCTCAGCGTTGACATTGTACATTTGATTGATGGTGTAATTTTTCGTAGTACAAACACTATAAACTGCTGGAAAACGCTGAAATAAGGGCTTATCTCCCACCCAAATATCAAGCCAAAAACTGATCCTAGTTCCATCACCAAGCCTAAAGACATCGTTGGACTTAAAGAGTTCAGTGTATTTGTTGCTGCCTTTCCATATGCTACATCCATAAGGTTGCTTGGAGGACTTGCTGTGCCAGTTTGACTGTGCTAGACCATACTTTTCGGCGATGAGCTGCTTCCAAAGAGGATTGTTGTTGGTTCTTATCTTCCACAACCACTTTATGAGTAATGCGACATTCATATTATGCAAATCTTTAATGCCAAGACCCCCTAGAAGTTTCGGTTTCATCAGAATTTTCTTATCTACCAGATGGTATTTCTTATCATCTGGACCTCCATCCCAAAGAAAATTACATATAATTCTCTCTAACTTGCGAATGATGTTTATTGGAGCTTCAAATATGGATAAGTAATATATAATGCTGACAAAATCGTTATGATTAAGGTAAGCTTACCTCCTCTTGACAGGTACTTACCTATCCAAGTCGCAAAACATGACTCAAATCTTTCAACGAATTTGTTCCATTTCAGATTAGACCTGTAGATATCACCCAAAGGCAGGCCATGATAGGTTGTAGGCAGAGATTGAACTCTACACCCCAAAGATTCAGCAAGAGAATTGATGTTTCGAACATCTCCAACTTGCCATGATTGTTAAGATTTTGCAATCAATACTTTTAATCACAAAGAATTATATTGATGCCGATCTACACAACTAATCAATCCAATCTACCAAAAGGATAAACCGATTATAGTTGGATCCTCTTTACCCGAAACAAGTATTGTGCACACCAAAGATTATGAACCCAAATCAGAAATCTTCAAAGTCTTCCTTGTCTTTAAATCTTCTTAGATCTTCAATAAACAACAGCACATAATCAACTTGAATCTCTTGTGATCAATCACACACAGAACGGAGTCTGTTAACGATAGATTATCACAAGACGTCTTTAGATCTACAAACAGTCTAAAGATCCCCGTCGAAACTTTGATCTAGTTTGACTGAATCTTATATCAGAAGAGAAGATTCTCAAGCATAAACAAACTAGGTGAAATCAAAGTTCAACCGTCGTTAGTCAATCAAATCATTCGAAAACAAAAGATAAACCGCAATTATCTAGTTTCCCACCAACGGTACTAATAGAGCTTCTCAATCCCAAAGAAGTCTTTAAACTAGAAGCGGGCGTAAGAGATTTCGCCTAATTAGGTTACTTTCCTCTCCGAATAGGCGGCTCCACCAGTAACAACACAACTGAGGTAGTTTTGCTGAATCTAATGATTAGTTTGCTCGAAATGCAAACTTTGATATTTATAGACCAAGGAAGTTTAGACACCAAGGAATTTAAAAAACCGAAAATATTCTCAAGATATGCAATATATTCCAAATTCGGTTTCCATAATTTCTGGAAATGCTTTGTCCAAATAATGACCGAAAATCTCTTAGAAAATCTCCAACTAGTAAATGCACATTACTAATTTTCATTTTCCAAAAATAAAATTAAAAACCTTAATTAAAAGATTTTCAACTTATTTTTCGATCCGGGCTTTTCCTTTAGCTATTAAAGAATATCTTTGAACAATAAAAGGTAAGTGTTAACGGACGTGTTCAAAGTATGTCAACATCTTTACTTTGTAAGTACTCTTTCATACTTACAATCTTGAAACCGATTTGCCACACTTCCTAACAAGTTTAGAATTGGTTTATCTGACTTTCAAGAACTATGTGATTGATTAAGAACACTCAATCACCAATCATGGGTTTCACGGTTCTACCAAAATAAGTTTCGGTTCTACCTCCATGTGAGTACTTTGCATAGTCACGCTAGTTACCAAAATTCGGTTGACTAAGTACTGGCAACTACCTGTAATCGCCTGCACATGTCCATAGGATCGGTTCCCCCAAAACTACAAACTTGTTGCACATGTTCATAGGATTGGTTCCCCATCTACTAAAACGTGTTGCACCTCTTACAAGGATCGATTCCCCTCTTGTGATCGGTTTCACCTCTTACTACGATCGGCTCCCCTTTGCCTAGAGTTGGTCATACCAATAACACTAAATCGATCATACCATCTCAAGTGATTACTTAAGATCGGTTTCACTAATAAAAGTCATACCAATACGAAAGTCAAGACTTTGTGAATAATTTTACCAAGAACATAAACAAGTCATGAGCAGTTATACTAATCACACATATTGGTAGTTCAAAATATATGCAATAAATATCAATACCAATGATGCTTAGCGATTTCCCTTTCGATTCACAAAACAAGTTCATAAATTTACTTCCTTTAAACGATTGTAAAACATTGTTTCCTAGGATGAAATCTTCACCTTATACCAATACATAATCACAATAGCATTCAAACGATTATGTCGATGTCTTATATACAAAGTTTAAAGGTTAAGCAATAAACCTCGTATTGTATTCCTTAATACTACGTCTAACTAGAGTATAATCATTCATGCTTCGCAATTATGTTTTCAATGTGCATGTACGACTTGAAAGATATGTAATGAAACATTTCAAGTCAAATATCACTAACCTCAAGTGGAAGGATGATGTTGTCGTTGTAGCTCGTTACTTCTTCACTTCTTCAAGTCTTCGCAATACTTATAATGTCTCATATCCCAATACTTTCAAGCTAACCTATACGAAGTTGACTCTAGTACATAATCAAGCGACTATTTAAATGAGTTTTTGGCTCACTAAAATATGACAACCAAACTTGACATATCAACGCTTGGTGGGTTCAACCGAGCTATGCTCTAACAGTTCTGAGTCTCACACATTTCAGATTTTTTCTCTCTTGATTTTCCTGATATATTTTTCTGACTTAGACACAGTGGTCATCAGGGGAGTGTTATAAACGTTTATTTATGTTAATAGTATCTAGGGCAAATCCCGTTTATTATCGGGATGCCCTTGTGTCTAGATTATATAAATAGAGGTTGTATTCTCCTTTTGATACACACATCAATAAGAATTCTCCTTCTTTCTCTGTCTTTTCTTTGTGTCACACTATTATTCAATTTAATTGTGTTTTAAAATAAATTTTTTTTTTGCTATTAAATATTAAATTTACTAATTATTGCTTTTATTATGAATGTTAAAAAAAATTATGTCACTTAACCACTTTTTAATATATATATATATATATATTTTTATATATAATTTTTAAACAAAAAATCAAATTAAAATTAAGTAATTATGTATTTTTTTTTCAAAGTCATCTTTATTAATGGATAAAGAATATTACATTAACTAGTTGGAAGCCTAACAAGCTAAGCTCCAACAACATACTACTACATTAATTGAACAGGTTGCGGTACTAGCTTACCAGGTATTTAATTTTTATTTTTATTTTTGACAAATAAATGAAATGGTATCATAAAATAGTTTGAAAATAAAATATAATAATTTAAAGAATAAAATATAAAAAATAAAAAATTGATTGTATATATATTTAAGGGTAATTTTTGTCGTTTACAAAATAAAATAGGGACAAAAAGGATAAATCAAACAAAAAATTAGTGGGACCAAAGCTTATGCTTTTGTAACTTTTAAAAGCTCCCTCTCCCCAGCTTTTTAAAATTGAGAAATTTGGAAGTGCTTTGAATAAAAAGCACTTTGATATTTTTTTTTACCAAACACCAATTTCAAAAATTATTGACATATATAGGTTTTGAAAGTGCTTTTTGGAGAATAAAAACATTAACAAACCCATCCTAAGATGGGAGATGCAGTGAAGAAAAGAGATTAGAAGAAAAGGGATCAGGAAGAGATGGGAGATGCATTGAAATCTTTAAAGAATAGAACACCGGACTCCAAGAGAAATATGGACATACTAACGGCTCATGATGAAGTAAAGTTTGTGAAGGTACCCGACCAATATAGATATTCAAAATGCTTCTCGTTAGCATACTTAATGGGGTTCACGTATTTTTGTTTAAGAGGCGACATTCAAATTAAGAAATACTTACTGATACCTATATTTTCCTGGTCCCATTTCAGTTGAGACATGTTGCCGTGAGTGTAGAACAACGCTCGAGGCCTAGCAGCACACCATTGAGAAATTTTCTTGATATTCATGTTGCTTATTAAGCTTTTATTTTAATAATTAATGAATTAACATTTGTGAAGAGGTTTTAGTTGGTAGCCACGCAGAATGTCGAGCACCAACCCCTTTTTGAATAACAACACCTAATCTGTGAAAAATAAAACTACCAAGACCACTACTAGCGTCATGACTAAGTAAACAAAATAAAACATGAATATTAAATGTTGAGAACTTTTCTATGCTTTTGTATCATATTGTGAGTCACAAGCAATTTGATTTGGTTTTGTGGTGTTAATATGAGATTAGGGTTTTGAATTTCAATTGAAGTCTTCTTTGTTTAATTACTGAATTTATTTTTCATGGGTTCTTGTTGATTTGTCATGGGTTCTTGTTGAGTTGCTGGTGAGGTCATTAATGATTGAGTTCACTTCATAGTTGTGACAGTGTTTGATGCATGTTAGGGTTATAGTAATTGAAGGTTTAGCTATTATTGATCTCTTTAGTAACCAAGTTCAGTTGGGTAATAGAGTTTGCTTATTGTTGTCTTTGAGTTTCTCTAATGTTTCATTGATGGAAGAACTATTCTCATAATTTCAATTTGACATTAATTTCAGGTTGTGATTATGTATTCTTCTAATGCATCCAATTCGAACAACTCAAACACTACATGTGGGTCAATACTTTCTCAATCTTCTAGTCAGACTCAAACTAGAGATCCATCATGGAAATGGGTTATATGCAAAGATCCTGCATTTCCGAGGAAACTAAGTTGTACGCTTTGTAACAAAGAAATGTGTGGTGGTGGAATTATTAGGCTTAAGCAGCATATCACAAGTCAAAGGGAATGTTGCATCATGTATGAAAGCAACAGTTGAAACAATAAATGAAATTAGACAAAATGATAGTATAAAGAAGTTAAAAAAGCTCACGGGGATAATGTTGATGCTATGTATTGGCGCACACCCGATGAAAATTTTGATGCGATACTAATGATGACGACCATGAGGTACAAGAAGTTGAAAAGCATTCCAATGTGGGCAGTGGTAGTGGTAGTCAAGTAGTTGTTGAGTCGAGAAAGAGAAAATTCCAGAGCCAAAGTAATTCTTGGGTACAATGGATTTACTCATGCGAGGAACCATCAAAAAACTCGCAAGACACTCTTGTGTAAACTCGCTCACGCAAAAGAGAAGTTAAAAAACGATGCATGGAAAAGCATTTCGGCTTGGATGACCGAGAACTCAATATCTTTTAATACTGTCACTGGCCCAAGTTTACAAAAATGATATATGCAATTGGTGAATATGGGAAAGGTATGTAGTTTTCGGATATATAACATTTTATCTAACCGTACTTCTTGACTATATTATGGTCTTTGAGCTTGGTTTTAGGTTATAGTGTAAGAACATCCATTGATCCTTTTTGCTATCTTATAGTTCTTTATGAGTTAAATTCTTATTGTATCAACTTTGTGTGTTTCTTTTTTTGATGTTAGCTATGCCCGCGCCATCTTACCATCAGATTCGCACAAATCTTTTCAAGGAACAATTCGTAGAAACAAAGAAGTTTGTTGATACATTTAGAGTACATTGGAAGAGGTATGGATGTTCTATTATGTCCGATGGTTGGAAAGATGGGAAAAAGCGACATCTTATCAACTTTTTCGTGAATTGCCCGAAAGGGTCAGTTTTATCAAGTCTCGTAGATGCGCCAAACAGAACGAATGATGCTAATTTCATACGTGAGCTTGTAAAGGAGGTAATCGAAGATGTTGGGAAAGAAAATGTAGTTCGATTCATTACGACAATGGTTCAAACTTTAAAAAGGTTGGGAAAGATTTGATGCTTGAATACCCAAATCTATTTTTGCCTCCTTGTGGTGCTCATTGTGTGCAGTTGATGCTAGAAGAACTTGGTGACAAGCTTATACGAATCAAGGCAGCCGTCATTCTAGGTAAAAGACTTGTTACATACATTTATGCTCATTTTCAAGTATTGTGCTTGATGAGGGAGTTGACACGTGGAGACTTACATAGGTCTACAAAGAATAGATTTGCAACTCGGTATTACACACTAAAAAGTCTTCAAAAGTGTAAACTCCTTTACAAATGGTGTTTGTGAATGATTGGTTGGCAAAAGGTAGATTTTGAAAAGAAACTCTTGGAATTAATGCACTTAAAATTGTTACAAATAGTACATTTTGGGAAGATGTTGATTACGCTTTGTAGTGTTCAAGCCTTTACACTACACCAAATTCTGGGATTAAAACAGAACCAGCCGTTACAAAAACGGGTTGTAACGACCTCGCCTGTTGCAAAAGTGGGTGTTACATTTTTTTTGTAACGGCTTTGTGGCCGTATACGAATTTTTTTGTAACGGCCCTCGTAAGAATGCTTGGAGATTAATTTGCCACGTGGTAACAGCTCGGGGTCATATTTAATTTTTTTTGCAACGGGGCATTTAACTTTTTTGTAACAGCAAAAAAATTGCGCATTAACCTGACCTGGTCAAAATTGGTCGATAGTGGCCAATTTTGACTAGTTCAAAGGCGATCAAGGGTTCATTTCTAGGAAGAAATAGGGAATTCTAAATTCAATACCACACATACACCTTTCAATACATTCATAACCACACTCAACAACAATTTCTTCAACAACAATTTCTTCAATCTATGTATATCACATTCATTCAATTCGTCTCAGATTCATATAACAAAAGAATTGAAATTTCTCTAAGTACCAAACTTTTTTTTTTTTGTTAAGTATCAAATTTCTAAAGGAATGCATGGAAGGTTCCAAATTTCTAAGGAAACACATACAAACTTACTAACTTCCTACAAAACTTGAATACATGGAACTTACAAATCTTGAAGCTCCTTTGTTCTCCACCCTTGGCTTGGGTTCAGCAGACTCTGACGAATCTTTAGACTTCTTCCTTTTATTGGATGAAGTTTCAAAGACCACCTTTCTTTAAAGGGACTTTTAGCCTTGGCGTCGGCAGTCCACAGGGGGGAGAATGAATTTTAATGAAAAACTTGATAAAAACAGCATAAACACGACTCAATAGAATGTAAAAATTACAATAAGCCCAACCAAAACTTACCTTCTTCAAAAGGTTTGCCCTCATAAACATCAAGCTGCAATCAGGACAGAAAACTAGATTACTTGCATCTGCTGTATTTTTTTTTTCATTATGGGGATTGTTTTACAGCAATGCTTACCTGATCAAGCTTATCACCAGCATTTGTTCTATCAACCACCACCATTGAATAAATCAACCACATGCGACACTATAAAAAGTAATTTTAAACAAATCCGAGTGTTTATTTGGCAATCTAAACAAACAATTGAGAGTGAATGCTTTACCAACAAAATATGACTTGTATTGAACAATCAAGCAACCATTACATAAATTCTTACCGATTGATGGAGATGTATGTAGCAAGGTCCTTTGAGAGAACGTAATCGCCTTGATTGCATGCACAAGTACTTGTTCCCTTCTTCTCCAAATTTCCAATTGCTCGGGTTCATGGTACTTTACATTCCTACAGCTTGACAAAGTATATATGTATACAAAAATATAAGAAAAGAAAAACTTTAGTGAAATAAGATCAAGAACATTTACATTTGCAATTCCGAAACTCCCTTTACGTAAAATTAGAAAAGAAAACTGTATATAGCTAAACATGTTCATAACTTCATCACTACTACGTCATTTTTACATATCGAGACATTCAAATGTGATGGTATAAAGCATGAACATGCTCCCTATAAAATATATTTAACGAGATAAGGAAGATTACTTTTGATAAAGAACAGTCCAGATTTCATACATCCCATGTAGACTCGAGGCTACTTAACGATGACGAGCTAGAGTAGCGACTAGCATACTGTAGATTCGAACAGCATAAAGAAATAAGAAAACGCAGAATCTTTTAGGCTTACTGAATTATTTTATTTACCGGCAGTGACTGCAGAATTATGAGCACCAGCAGCCACAATTGCATTGGGAGGTAATGTAGTTCCAGTTCTTAATCACATCTCCTGCAGTTCAGCCACCAACACTTGAATTACAACTGCAATACAACTTCCCTTTGAAGCAATCAACAACACTATTCAGACCCAACACCTCGTTATAATAACTACCACAGCCTCGTTCAAGCTTCCGCAACAGCTGCACTCAGCCTTCTTCACATCGAGGCTAGTAAAGATGAAATCGAAAATCGAAAATTCTAAAACGGGAAGGCAAGAGAGATCACAGATCCACAGAGTTTAAAGGATAACAAAGTGAAACCGGTGGAACATTCTCGGGCAGCCACCGACTTTGAATAATTTTGTATGGTGGTTTTTCTCGTGCGACAATTAGTGTGAACTTTGGCATCTTCGTCTCTCCCAAGTGAGTTATTTCCTAAGCAAACAAGAACTTTTTAGGTTTAGAATTATGCTCGAATGAAGATACATTTCCAGATATTGAATCCATAAGCAAGAAAAAGAGCCATAGATGTTGAATAATCCCCATGGTTCTTATTGTTGTAACTAAATTGGAGTACTGGAGCCAAACGAACCTTAATGATCTGCTCCAACTCAAAGTTCAATACTTGGTTGAATTAAGACTCACTCACTCCATCCCTGAAAAGTGTAACCATAATCTAAAAATGGTTTCTTTGTACTAAAGGGAAAGAAGACTGCTCGAAGTGACAATTGAGAATCTAGAAAATTAATATACCTAAAAATGATAAGTTGGCTTGGCTTCCTCACATTACTTGTCTGGTAGAAATCCACCAAAAGCTCTCTAGAATCCACAACAAAGAAGATTAGCAATAAGAAAATAAAAATTGACACACTACTCAGGTGCTAAGTTATATTATTTAAACTGTTGAAATTATCACCTCATAATTCCATCATCCTCCTCATTTGGTAATACTTTGTACAAGGAGTCGATCATCTCCACTTTTGGGGATTCACGCGTCTGAGATGCCCGTACCTTGAAATTAAGGGACAACATCTAGAACCAACAACCCGAAAAATTCCAAAGATATTTAACGAGTGTCAATTAGATACAATTCCCAAGTTCATGGAACACTAATTCAATACCAATGGATAAAAAACTAAAACAAAAAAAACTTACAGCAGCAATTGATGGGATATCTGATCGACCTGGTGACCCATGAGAAACATCCATTGATTCCATTGCCAATATCATAGTTGGAGTTTCACTAATAAGATCCCTAGAAATCTGGCTAGTATTGCAACGAGCAGAAAAGTTAACGAGTGCCCACCTTTGAATTTGAACGGGTTCATATAGTGTCTGGAAGAGAAGGAACCACTTTAACATCAATTTCATCAATCAGATAAGAACATGACATGTTCAAAAACTCAAACAAAACCTCATGACTTACCTGCCTATTGTAATTCTTCATATGTTGAAACTTAAACCTTCTAAGTTGGCAGAAATTCTTCAATGTTCTTGATTCTTCAAACCCTAACATGAAATCGAGAAAAAAATTGAATTAAATTTAATCAAGAAGTTTAACCAATCGAAACTAAGATGAAACATATTGTATTAGATTCACGGATTTACAAAATCGTATTAGAAACAAATCGAAACCCTAAAAACCGACGATTGAAAACTTCGAAACCCTGAAAATCGAAAAAAATTATTGAAAAGATCGATGAACACTTACCCAAATCGATGATTGAAGAGATTTCTGTGAAAATTTTGTGAGATTTCCGTGATGATTTCATCGACTCATCTGTTGATAGGAAAAGAAGAGAGACGGAGCAAGAGAGAAAAAAAGATAAACGAAAATGAAGATTCGATCTGGTTCACTAGCGTATATCCGTAAGAACGCATGTGAATCGCACACGCATGGGAGGAAATATCCTCTCGTATAACTCATCGTGGTGGAAACATAATGCCACACATGTGAATCGCACACGCACATTCTAAAGGTGTTACCACCTCGGTGTGACCAAGCGTGCAGGATCGGCACGCCTAAAAAAATTCTAAACGCTTAGTCCTCGTTACAAATTTTTAAAAAATTAGTAACGTCTTTCTTTCGCTACAAATTTTTTGTAACGGCTATTTGTAACTGGGAAATTGACCCGCCCATAAGCCATTACGAATTGTCGTTATTAATCCGGAATTTGGGTAGTGTTAGTTAAGGTTGTAAGGTTAGTGGATATCGAGCGCAAACCTACAATGCCTTCTTTTTATGATGCAATGAGAATAGCAAGGGATCAACTAGAGGAGAAATTCAGTGAAGATGATCATACTTGGGTGAAATGAAGGCTTGCTTTGAGAAAAGATGGAAGAATAACTTTAATCATGCTCTACATTGTACGGCACAAGGTAGTCAATTTCGGCCATCCCGGCCGAAATTCCGCAAAATTTTCCCTTTTCGCCCATAGATAATTAAACAATAAATTTCACGAGAGTTACCGGAAAAAATGCTATATCCAAATAAATTCCACCGATTTTAGTCAAACGAGATAGGTATTTTAGTAAATTAAACCTAAATAATCCTATAATCCCTATCGCCATTCACTCTTCTTCACTTCATTTGCTTCTTCGGTCTCCGACTCTCTCACATGATCGAAGCAAGGTATGTAAACCGAGATCAAGGTTTCGAATTTCACTTAGTTTTGAGAACTTTTCTATGCTTTTGTATCATATTGTGAGTCACAAGAAATTTGATTTGGTTTGGTTTTGTGGTGTTAATATGAGATTAGGGTTTTGAATTTCAATTGAAGTCTTCTTTGTTTAATTATTGAATTTGTTTTTCATAGGTTCTTGTTGATTTGCCGGTGAGGTCATTAATGATTGAGTTTACTTCATAGTTGTGACAGTGTTTGATGCATGTTAGGGTTATAGTAATTGGAAGGTTTAGCTATTATTGATCTCTTTAGTAACCAAGTTCAGGTTGGGTAATAGAGTTTGCTTATTGTCAGTCTTTGAGTTTTTCTAATCTTTCATTGATGGAAGAACCATTCTCATAATTTCAATTTGACATTAATCTCGTGTTCGATTATGGATTCTTCTACTGCATCCACCCGAACAACTCAAACACTACATGTGGGTCAATACTTCCTCAATCTTCTAGTCGGACTCAAACTAGAGATCCAGCATGGAAATGGGCTATATGCAAAGATCCTGCATTTCCGAGGAAACTAAGTTGTACGCTTTGTAACAAAGAAATGCGTGGTGGTGGAATTACTAGGCTTAAGCAACATATCACACAAGTCAAAGGAAATGTTGCATCATGTATGAAAGCAACGAGCTTGAAACAATAAATGAAATTAGACAAAATAACAATATAAAGAAGTTAAAGAAAGCTCCCAGGGATAATGTTGATGCTATGTATCGGCGCACACAATCTGATGAAAAGTCTGATGTTGATACTGATGATGAGGACCATGAGGTACAAGAAGTTGAAAAGCATTCTAATGTGGGCAGTGGTAGTGGTAGTCAAGTAGTTGTTCAGAGTCAGAGAAAGAGAAAATTCCAGAGCCAAAGTAACTATAGGGGTCCAATGGATTTACTCATGCAGACAGACCATCAGAAAACTCAGCAAGCCACTCTTGACAGAAACTGCTCAGCAAAAGAGAAGTTAAAAAAAGATGCATGGAAAAGCATTTCAGCTTGGATGACTGAGAACTCAATATCTTTTAATATTGTTCGTTGTCCAAGTTTCCAAAAAATGATATATACAATTGGTGAATATGGGAAAGGTATGTAGTTTCCGGATAGATAACATTTTAGCTAACTGTATTTTTGACTATATTGTGGTCTTTGAGCTTGGTTTTAGGTTATAGTGTAAGAACATCCATTGATCCTTTTTGTTTGTTTTATAGTTTTTTATGAGCTAAATTCTTATTGTATCAACTTTGTGTGTTTCTTTTTTTGATGTTAGCTATGCCCGCGCCATCTTACCATCAGATTCGCACAAATCTTTTCAAGGAACAAGTTAGTGTAAACAAAGAAGTTTGTTGATACATTTAGGTACATGGAAGAGGTATGGATGTTCTATTATGTCCGATGGTTGGAAAGATGGGAAAAAGCGACATCTTATCAACTTTTTGGTGAATTATCCGAAAGGGTCAGTTTTCTTGAAGTCTCAGTAGATGCGTCAAAAGAATTAATGATGCCGATTTCATATGTGAGCTTGTTGGGAAAGAAAATGTAGTTCGTTATTAATGACAATGGTTCAAACTTTAAAAAGGCACGGGAAAGATTTGATGCTTGAATACCTAAATCTATTTTGGACTCTTGTGGTGCTCATTGTGTGCGTTGATGCTAGAAGAACTTGGTGACAAGCTTATACGAATCAAGACAGCCGTCATTCTGTGTAAAAGACTTGTTACATACATTTATGCTCATTTTCAAGTATTGTGCTTGATGAGGGAGTTGACACGTGGAGACTTACATAGGTCTACAAAGACTAGATTTGCAACTCAGTATTACACACTAAAAAGTATTCAAAAGTATAAAACTCCTTTACAAATGGTGTTTGTGAATGATAGGTGGTCAAAAGGTAGATTTTCAAAAGAAACTCTTGGAATTAATGCACTTAAAATTGTTACATTTGGGAAGTTGTTGATTATGCTTGTAGTGTCTGCGAAGCCTTTAGTTAAGGTTGTAAGGTTAGTGGATATCGAGCGCAAACCTACAATGCCTTCTTTTATGATGCAATGAGAATATCAAGGATCAACTAGAGGAGAAATTCAAAGTGAAGATGATCATACTTGGGGGTGTAATTAAGGCTTGCTTTGAGAAAAGATGGAAGAATAACTTTAATCATGCTCTACATTGTGCGGCATACTATTTGAATCCTTCCATATTCTACAATATTGAAGCTTATGAAATGGATAGTGATCCAAAGTACATAGAAATCAAAGGGACTTCATACAACAATGCAAAGGCTTATACCCAATGAAGATGAACTTGATGCTCTACGGGTGAATTGAGAAAGTATACCGACGTTGTTGGGATTTTGGGAACTACACCTTGAAAAGAAGAAGAAACAAGGGTCAACCTCGTAAGCTTGTTTGTTCCGTAAGTTTAAAGTTTGATTACATTTGTGTTAGATAGATTTTATAACTACTTTGTTTATATTTATAATGAGATGAATGGTGGATTACATTTGGAGGAATCGATGCGCCAAACCTACAAAAATTTGCAATCGTAGTATTGAGTCTTACTAGTTCCGTTTCCCATGAGCGAAACCGGGAGCACTTTTCAAAATGTAAGTATTCTAATCTTTTACACCGATTAGTAATATTCGCAATTCCAAGACTTATATTTTGAATTACTTGATTGTGGAGTGTTGTATTACTGTTAAGCCTATGTTCTTATGACAACAAGCAACAAAAAAATTATCCCGTGCTTACTATTAAGTGTTTTAGTTGAATTACTTTCTTATCTTATGTATTTCAGTTGCACTCGAAAAAACAAAATCGCATAACACAACAGAAATTGAATGATAGTGTCTTTATCCAATATAATAAGAAATTGCAGCGTCGTTACATAGAAATCCTTGATAAAGCTAATTATCCTATTTTCCTAGAGGAGCGTGATGAAAATGATGAATGGTTGGAGTTACGAAATTTGAATGACTTGGAGATGCATGGTGATAATGTAACTTTTGATGATTTGCAAGAGACAGTTAGTGAACAATGTGAGAATGTTAGTGAACAACGGAGACCTGGTAGTAAATGTCAAGTAGTTCTCGAAGTAAGTCTTTGTATCCAACTAACTCGGAGTATGATGGATATGATACTGGGAATCGATGTTGGACACTCGACCCAAGCTACTCTTATTTGTCGGGAATGATGGAGTTTCTGAGATGATGATATCCATGATGATTCAAATTATTTTGATTTGAATTGTAATATCCTCGTTGTACTTTTCTTTTGTTCAAAAAAGACTTCCAGAACAATTAGTACTCTTTTATGGTTTACTCTTTTGTTCCAAAAAAGACTTCCAAGAACAATTAGTAAAGTGTTCGTGACTTTTGTGTTTTTTGTTTCTTTTGGATATTATTTCATTATATCTTAACATATCCGAAAATTATATATATAAAGTTGGAACCGAAATTACACCGAGATTTGAAAACGGAATCTCCCCGAGACAACGTTGTACCGTTGTCTCGCTTTGGACCGAGATGAACCTAATCCGAGATTAACTACCTTGGTTCACC
>JAJJWW010000704.1:0-82307 GCA_023531295.1 Papaver armeniacum
AATCTCTACCCTACAAATGTCTTCGTATGTGACGGGAGATTATACTTCCTTAGCCTACCCCTACGCCTTTTCAATTGAACCTCGATACATCGGTTGTTGGTATAGGTTCGAATGCTCACCTTGTTGCCCTTGGTTGCTTAAAGTTGGTACTTTCGGCGGCCTTCCCCGTTTCCTTTGAACCGCGGATACATCGACTATTGGTGTAGGTTCGGAATGCTCACCTTGTTGCCCTTGGTTGCTTAATGTTGGTAAATTCGGCGGCCTTCCCATTTTCTTTTGAACAGCGGATACATCGACGATTGGTGTTGGTTCGGAATGCTCACCTTTTTGTCCTTTGTAGCTTAATGTTGGTACCTTGGCGGCCTTCCTTTTTTTCAAGCTCGGATACATCAACTATTGGTGTAGGTTCGGAATGCTCACCTTGTTGTCCTTGGTTGCTTAATGTTGGTACCTTCGGCGGCCTTCCCCTTTTTTTTTGAAGCTCGGATACATCAACTATTGGCGTAGGTTCGGAATGCTTACCTTGTTGTCTTTGGTTGCTTAATGTTGGTACATTTGGCGGCCTTCCCCTTTTCCTCTTAACCTCCGATACATCGACTATGGGTGTAGGTTCGGAACTCGTCGATTGTTGTTGACTTGATATCGGTTCCTTCCTCGGCCTACCCCTCTTGTTTGGAACGGTCGTTTTGTGAATCTTGCTTACCAAATCTCACTTGCACATAGATCTCGTTTTTTAGTTGCCGCGAGTTCCTCTTCACGTCGAGTCATTTGTTTTAATTATTTTCTTTGTTTCTTCCTTGCAATTTTAGTTTTGTGGTCTACCCGCGAGGATCTCCCTTTGTTGGCTCTTCACTTTGTGCTATCCATGGCCGTGTAATTAGTCTTAGTTGGCTCAACAATACTTGTCGGCTAGCCGAGTTGCCACGTGAGTAAGCTTCATAAAATTCTAAAGCCTCCTTTGTATCCCATGGTGATTGTCAGGAGCCCGGTAGGGGGGGAAGGTCGAAAGATAATTGCTTCCAAAAAGGATCAATAACATCAATAGGTATCAGTACTTCATACTTCACAATCATATGACGACACGGAAGCCCCAATGAAGACATGTCGGGACAAATACACACATCACCGGATTTTAGTTAAGCTTCTCATATTGCCTTTGTCTCATCATATGGTTTATTGCCCAACGGGAGACGTTAAACTCTATTCCTTGGAGCAACTTAATATGTTCAAGAAATTGAGTCATCCTTTCCATTGAGCTTTTTCTCAAAGCCTTCTTTGATCCTATCAATATCGGCCTTAAAGTGTTGCTCCATTGCCTCGGTGACCAAGTAACCGCATTTCCCTGGTCGGATGGATGAGATCTTTAAATCTCCCATGAGAGGACTCCGCTATACTAGTTGCTTCATTCCCGTAATGTCTATAACGATTTGTCCACGCACGCACAAATTTTCCTTGAACTTATCCAACCAATTATCCAGACAATATGAGACGGCACTTGGATACACTTGTTATATTTGGCAATAAAGTTGTTCAATCTCTTTTCATACATGTCCTCGGTAAGAGACAATAAACTTTCTCCCAATCCTTTAGAAATTCCAACCACCTTTTATGATTTTCATAGTGTTCTTTGTCGACTCGCTCTTTAATCTTTCCTCTTTCATTTTCTTCTTCTTCGGGTGATAGTTTCTCTTTGCGAACATCTTCCTCATAGTTGAGCAATCATTCTATTCTTAATATCAGCCTTTGAGGGTTCAAACAAAGCATGACAATGTTTTTTCACATTTTCACCTATATGATATGTACAAAGGAAATTTTGTGCATCGGATATACGTCGGATATGGCATTCATTAGTGCGTCAAATTGATCGGTTATGACCTTCGAGAACGATTTTCGGGAACAATAATTTCAATTGCCGCAATGCCCAATGATAATTGTAATCCCTCTCGTTCTCCATTAAACACCAAGCCAATGTGAATGTTACCTTGTCCGATGTTTGCCCCACGATGTTGAACAACGGCATGTTGTATTTGTTTGTCTTGTATGTGCAGTCCATCATAAGAACATCACAACACGTATGAGCCAATTGTGAAAGCAAAGGATGCGAAATGAATATTTGAAGCGGCTTGTTGTCGGACCTCTTTTAATGATACGCGTGTAATTGTGATCCCAAGCTATCTTTTCAAATTCTTGCATAACACTCCTCCCTTCCCATTCCAACCTTCTAATGGTTGCTTGTGTGCTATAAATTGTGCGAGTGAAGAAACGTTGGTCTTATCCTTTTCCTTGAATGTTCCGAGAATCACTCTTGGTTTGATACATGCTTTGGTCATCATCTTTACATCCTCGAATTGATCGGGTTTTAGCTTCGCAACTAGGGGAGTGACCTTCAAAATCATTCGGATCGGGGTGGTTGTGACGGCGAAACCACACCTTACATTCCCATTCTTTTCTTCTACTTTTGAACCTCTTAGATAGAATACAAGCTTAAAAAGGGCTGAGTCATCCTTCAGCGTAACTTTCTTGTATACCTTGTTAGTCTTCTTTTCATATACATAACCCTTTCTCTTATGACTATTTTTCTCATTGTATTTTCCACTTCTCTCGCAAACCATCTCAAAACGAACTGATGAACGTTGGGAATTCTTCACTAAGACACACATGTTATTAAGAGCGTTGCTTTTGCCCAAGCAATTGCTTCATTTTCATATTTTATTCCTACATAAGGACAACATTAT
Organism: Papaver armeniacum; assembly: GCA_023531295.1. NCBI lineage: Eukaryota > Viridiplantae > Streptophyta > Magnoliopsida > Ranunculales > Papaveraceae > Papaver > Papaver armeniacum. Next base: position 2,736 of record JAJJWW010000704.1, read on the forward strand.
AGAGATTACAAGCAAATCCCAACATAAAATTGTAAGCAATAGGTGAAAGTATTGTTTGGTAACATACATGACATTTTATAGTACTCCGACGTATCTAGATGGAGCGGTTTGGAGTTTGTTGATCGTTGTAGGTAACAATCTAAGGAATGAATGAAAAGAAACTTGGATTAGTTAAAAACCGGCATTGTCGATAAAGTAAATAAGCGCGGTATTAGGTTCGGCATAACGGTAATTGACTCTATATACCGGTATCAAGTTCAAGCATACTAAGTTGAAAAGAACTAAATGCCGGTATTTAAGTTCAAAATATCATTAGCTTACGTATGTTATTCATGTAAAACCTAGGCATATTCGACATTTAAGTTTATCTTAGGTATAAAAAACCGGCATAGAATGTAATGTACTCACATTTATCGGTTTTGAATATTCCTCAGAATATTATTTGGTAGGTAAAAAAAATAAATTTGTGCGGCACTCAATCTTGGTTTTGAATACCACGCCGGTATGTTCTTGAATACTGGGGGAAATTTAGTGCCGGCATACATATATATATGAATACTATGACGGTTACGTGATACCGGCATAGTATTCAAACTACGAGCATCTTAGGCACAAAGGTTTCGAAGACGAGAAATGGCGGTTTTCAAAAGAAAAAAATCAAATTTTCGACCTCTTTGAAGCATTACTGTGTGTTGGGGTTGCTTTATCTTGAACATGTTTACTTTCTTGAGTTGGTTCTTCACAAAACATTTCATGGTCAAGAAAATAATGATTCAAAGGTGTTGGTTCATCATACAACAATTGTGAGTTGTTATCATTAATCGAAGATTGAAGATATGATTGTTGTTGTAATTGAAAGCTAAAGATTCATTTTACCAAGTCTCTCATCACAATCATCTTCCATTTTCAAAAAAAAAAAAAATTCTAATCAAAATTTTTTCCCTTTAAACAAAAAAAAACAAATTCAAATAAACATAAACACACATTATATCCCCCAAATCATTAATATTTTACTAATCATCATTAGTAACTAATCCACGATTAGTGAGGGTTAAATTAGGAATTAAAATTTTATTTAGATAAGGGGTAACCCAGCTAGGATATTTGGATCCCTATTTTGTCATTTAGTCATATCCCCCAATTAGATTATGTATCCCCCAATTGCGCGTTCCAAATGTATTCGTTTCTTATTGAAATAAAAGAAGACAAAATATTTTTTCAAGGAGATAATCAATCTTTTTTTCTTTTCAAATCACTTGATAATGCTTTTGATAAGTCTTGGGTTGCTATGGTTGAATTTATATGGTCATCTCAGAAGATAAGCAATAAATATGATAACGTTGACAATTACTACAAGAGAGGAAAAGAAATTTTAAGGTTCCACGAGCAGTACAATACCACTTTTCTACGGTGTGTCAGCTCAACTATCGGCACAGTTCGTATGGAACGAAACTTCAACAATATTTTTCTTGCGCAAAAGTTTATGTTAAAAGAATATACTTCACAATTCATGATGAATGGAACTAATATTGAGGAGATTTTCAAACAACTGATTTCTGTCCTGAAAAGAAAGCTAACAATAATTATGAATCACTAATGAGTAAATTTCTTACAGAGTGTAAGGACATCTCTGCTAGACTGGCTGAAACATTCATTAATGAAGCTCGGAACAAGTATATGTTGAACATTCTACTGACATTTTTAAAGAAGGTGCAACATGATTTTTTTTCCCGCATATGGAGATACGCTGGAGGATTTTCTGTTTACAAAAATTGTAGGCCATCAAAGAGTTCGTTTGGAATGCACTGATCTTATTATATTATTTCTTACGAATCATTTTACAGACGCATGGTGGTTCTTTTCTCCATATGATGATGCATTATCAGTTAGGATACTCGATAACACAATTAATCCTAGACGTTACGTCGAAGTTAGAAGACTTGGTTGGTGGATTCCATTCCAAAGAAGAAATGCAAATACTGAACTCAAGGGGATACTCCAATTAGAACAGCGAAGGAATGAAAAAATTGAATGCGCTTTCGAAGGTGTAGCTCAGAACTTGGAAGATACACGTGATGTACTCTTAGTGGACTTTGCTGGCATGGTTTTCATTACCAACATTAGTGTCACGACTTTTGTCTTTGATCATGGGAAATTTAAGCACAACTCTTATAATGCTTTGAGACACATTTCCTGGATACTTTAGTTTATGATCTCTAGCGCTATGACTTTTGTGTTCGATCAAGGAAAGTCGTTGAGAGTGAAATTAGACTTTCATGGAGGAAACAAACTTATGTTCTATGATGACAACTCGAGGTTGAGTTTTTGCAATTCAAAAAATGGTTCATATGAAGGCACTAAATGGTTAGTCAAATGGATGAATCGCCAAAAGAAGAGGTGACTTGGAAGATGCGGATGAGTTACTTCTTCGTTTTCCAAAATTTGAGGCTTGAGGACAAGCCATTTTTCAAGCAGGGTGGGATGTTGCAACACCAACCCAATATCTTCCTTAAGTATATTTACCTTGTTTAGTTTGCATGGTTTCCTAGTTTACGTAAACTTCTTATTATTAGCATTGCTTGCGTAACAAGCAATTCATTTAGCTTTAAATACTCATCTTGAGATTGTATCGAGGAACAACTTAATCAATACAACTCAGTTTATTTATTTCTTCTTCTCTCAATCTTCTAAACAGAGGTGGCTAACCCCCAATTCAAAGGGTTTTATCTAGGGTTCTTTGCCTATTTCCTGTGTTCTAACTAGTGTTTTGGTCAAGGACCTTAACAAAACATGGATGTTGAGTTACTCGAGTTAGAGTTATTGAATTTTGGGTTGTATTTGAAATCGAGAGAACAAATCTAATTCTGCTATGTCTTTACAACAACATCATTTCATTGTGCTCAGTAAGTGTTTGCGAAATTGCCTGAACTGACAAAAACAAGAAGGATTCAGCTTGTTCTCTGTTAATCGATTGTGAGGCAGTAAGCTGAGGATTTGAAGAGATTTCATATAGCAAGAAGAGCTGAGAAAGAGCAGCTTTGGTGTTCTCTATGTATGTACAGTAAGGACAATGATTTATCTAACCATCTTGTGTTGACGCTGTAATGGAGTTTGTGCTCGAGATTACAATTCCCATTGTCAAGAGAGTTAAGGAAAGAAGGATGGGAAGGTTATTATGGAGTTGTGTTTGTCAAGAGGCATGTAGACTTTGTGCAGGTATGCGAGAAGAGAAGGATGAAACTGAATGGGATCGTTGTCGTCTAACCATGGTCTTGGCGGTTCTCAATAAACAAGGAGAAGTAGCCGAGTTATGGTGGCTTTTCAGAGAAGGAATGGTGGTGAAGTTGAATGTTTACAGACAGCAAGAAGAAGAGATGGTGCTCTTGGTCATTAGCAGTAAGTGGTGAAGGGTTATAGTAAGATGATAGGGTGTAGAATACATCCTATTTACTATCTATTGTTTATGCTTTCTTTGCTATTTTTCTTGTAAATTATGTATTTTACGCTTGTTTTGAGTTTTATAGCTACTTTGGAGTCGCACGGACGAAAAGAAGAAGAAATCATCCAATTTGAGCAAAAAGGGCAAAATAGTCATTTCAGGGGTGAACACTATCTGGAGCCCAAACATGGTTAAGGGGCAGCTTTCTTTTTGGATGAGAACTAAAGACAACTAGCTGTGACTAAGGGGCAACCACCTGTGTTATGGGGCACTCAATCTGGGGTGACCCTTATCTTATGTAGTAGGGTATCTTTAACAATTCCCCATCTCTCACACCCCTACCATAAATCGAGAGTTATCTCATTCATTAATTTCACCTGAAAGAGAGAAAAGAGGCGCAGCCATGGAGGGAACCTGAAATCCAAGGTTAGTAGCAGTGTTGCCGTTGAAATGAGAACGAATTGAAGATATTTTGATTGTTCTGGTGATGAAAGATACTGGTGTATAGAATAGGGTTTCGCTGTTGCAATCGATTCAGGGAAATAGAGAAGAAGAAATCAATGTTGTTGAGTGAAATAGAAATGGGTATAATCGGATTTAGTTGCCGTAGCAAGGATTGCAAAGGGAAGATAAAGAAAAAAAGAGGGTTTGACGTTGCATCCGATATCGATTGGAATGAGGTACATGAAGACGAGAAATGGAAGAAATCGTAGATGGATTTGTGGAGAAGATTGAAGGGTTTGATGTTACATCCGTGAATAGAGAATCGATTCGAAGGAGGTTTATGGCGATTCGAGTTTGGATATGATGAATCTTGGCGAGTTGAAAAGAAATTAGGGTTTCTTGTCTTTGTTCAATTGGAAGTGAATTTAAGGGTTGGATGGAGTTGCGGTGGTGATTTAATGGAAGAAAGAAGGTGGTTATTCGCTGAAAATTGGAACATGAGATGGAGATGGTTTTGGATTGAATGCGGGTTTCGGAGGAGATGTTGATAGTGGTGTCGTTTGGAAGGAGCTGAAATGGAAGTTTGTAAAGATGCGAGAGTAGGTGCGGAGAAGTAGGCGGCGTATGGATGATTGAAGTCTGCAGTATGTGGGGATAGTGAAATTGCAAAGAAAGAGTTGGTATTGTTGAATGCGATGAGTGAAGTTGTTGTCTTGATAAATTGCTTAGTTGAATGTTAGGATTGTCTAGCGAGGGGAATGGATGAAATGGGTGTTGCAGGTGCAATGTTGGTATTGAATTGGCCGTGCAATGATGCTACTGTTGAGCTGCGGAGATACAAGAAGAGAGGGTTTTGGTGATGATGCTGTCAGGCATGTCGCAGTTGCAGTTTCGTTGTGTTGAATTGAAATGGGAAAGTGCTGATCCATGGAAGATGGCAGGATAAGGCAGAGATATAGGTCGGGTGATCCATGGAGTTGTTGTTTGTGTAGGTGCAATTTGTGCTTAAAAGTGAGTCGGTGTTGTTGCTATGAATGCATTAATCTTTGCAGCTTGTGAGCACTTGGAAGAAGTCGCAACTGAACCGAGATTTTGAAGGCGCAATTGGTTGTCTTAGAGTCGAGAATGAGGCAAAGAAGATGGTGCTTGTGTGTGTGACTGCAATTAGATGAGAAGTGTTGCTTTGCATTCGGGGTAGAAAAGGCACCGAATTAGATGAATGTGTTAGGCATGTTACGGTGAAGAATAGAACGGCTGAATGGCCCTGGAAACACCAAAACGGACGAACTCGGTACCGGAATTTTATTCAGATGAGTCAACTCAAAGTGACTCGTTACACCAACTCCCGATATTTCGACACCAAGACCGAGTCGACCAGCCAACTCGCAGCTGACTCTCATCTCCCTTTGACCCCTGTTGACTAACGGTTAGTGACAGTTTGACCGTTTGACCGTTAGTCCTAACTATGGACCGACAGAATATTCCGTCGAATATACCGATGACGGTGAACTTTTTCGGGTGGCGGCGGTGACGGATTCGGTCAAATTCTGGCCATAATACCGGTTTACGGCGAGCCAAAAATTCGAGAATTTTCTATGGACTTCTCTCATGGGTGTGAAGACTTGGACTAGGAATTGGATGGAGAATTGGGCTCAAACTTGGAAAGAGAAGATGGAAGAAGAGAAAGACTTGAATTTGGAAATTGAATTGCTAAAGGAAAAGGATTCTATTCCTTGGAAGATTTGGAGAATATTGAAGCCTATAAATAGAAGTTTTCTACATCTTTTATACACACATCTCTACACACACAACACTTTTCTTTTCTTATTCTTTGTGTGAACTCTTTAGCATGAGTAGCTAATTTAATTATTGATTGAGGATGAATTCCTAGTTCTTAATATATGTTTTGAGTATTGTTTCAATTCTATCTTGAGTTTTTCACATGATTATCGTTTGTTTTTACTAATAGGAATGATCTTAAAGACATTCATGATTGATTGATAGATTGTTTAGGTGGCCAACTAAATTGATTTGTCGATTTAATCTAAAGCTAGTGAAAGTTAGGAGATAAGTAATCGTTTCTTGACTCTTTACATAAGTAGCAAACACGAGACCTAACGGAGGGATTAGTGGAGCAATTGTGTGTAGAAACAACGCTAGAAAGTGAACCAAGCGGAACCGAGTTTAACTACTAGTACTAAACCTAAATTCATAGATCTTAATGCATTGAGGGAATTACATCTTGTAAGCGAACCTCAAGGTGGTTCTTTTGAATAGAATACGATAACTAAGCGGACTGTTGCTCGGTGAAATAAGGGATTTTGGGGCTAGCTAGCGGACTGCTATCCTACGGTTGGTGATGTCTGTGACTAATAACAAGTAGAAAAGAACATAACTTGATTCATTGTTTTGCAACGAAGAAGGATTCCTTGACCTTATCTCTCTTATTGCTTTCAACTTTATCTTTTAATTGCTTTGTTTATTTTCTTTTGTTCTTTTTACACCCCCCTTTCGTGACAATTTTTACAACTAGAATCTCTTGCTCCTCGTGGGAACGAACTTGTCTTCCATTATATTATTTTTAATTGAGTGGAAATATTGATTAATTTGATTGCACCTACGACACGCATCATAAGAAGATGGATAGGATTTTGATGTCAATATACACAGTTTGAAGCTGAGTTTCCAGCGAGAAGATAGGGTGATATTTATTGTTGCTGTCATGAATGTATGTGAGATGTTATTGTCATCTCCGCTGGAGGAACCAAAATATTGCTACTGCTGAGCTATAGAGGAGGTTCAAATGGTTTCGAACCTAAAGATGGGACTGGAATGAGGTTGTGTTGCTGCCAAGACAAACCTAGTCCTGTAGTTTTGCCGTGGAAATATTGGAGTATGGTGGGTAATTAAGATGCAAGGAAGAAGGGAAGAAACAACCAGTGGATCCAGGTTTGGTGTAGTGGTTAACCCCGGATCAAGGCTCAGTTCAGGAGTTGTCTGGCATTGGATAGGATCAGACTTAGAAGGCCACAGGATATGGAGACTTGGCCGCAAATTTATCTTAGTTTTGAAAGGAGTTTATTGTCGTGAAAACTGCTCATAAGTGCTGTCTTTGCCGCTGCTTATTGAGATGAATGACTGTGATTGTCTTAGAGTTTATATTGAATAAGGAAAGTGAGTCTGTTTAGGTTACGAAAGTGGATGACTGTAGCTTATGTATTAACGCATGAACCGTATTTTGACTATTTTCTTTTTTCTACATGACCTGTATAAGCATGATCATGGTGCCCTGTGACCGCAATAATTGATAGTGTTGGTGCTGAAGCAAGGCATGTCAGGTGATGTTTATTTTCAATGATGTTGTAGTAAGAAAGGTTGTCGTTCACTCGGACTTTGTTGAAATTGATTTTAGGCTTAAATAAATAAATAAAAATAAGAAAATGTGTACACAAAATAGTAGCAAGATGGATAGATGTTTGGGACTCGGGATTTCACTGCCTTTTATATACATGGGTTTTAGAAATTAATCGTTGACGTTTATAGCTCCAAACACAAGAAACATTAACTCTATTCTTTGCCAAAGTAGATTTCATAAAACATCAATTGTAAATTACAAGCATAGTGTATCAAAAGAACCTAAGACTAAGCATACACTATCAAACAAGATAACAATTGATTAATAGAAATCATAAATCATTTAAAATCGGTGCAAAAAGTAAATAAGGAATTAATTACATTACCCAAGGATGAAATACAGCTTCCTCCGTAGGTGAGTGATGGGTTTAGCTCCTCATCATGGAAATACGCTCAAAATATAATTTCATTGCTCAAAGTGTTTACAAATGATGAAAATGAGAGAAAATTATTAAAGCAGTGATTTTCTTTTCTCTCCAAAACTCCCCCCTCAAATGTGCTCTCTAGCTCTTTATTTATACACACAAATACACATTACTCAAATATATTCTTCCATAACTCCAAAATCTTCTTCTTTTTAATTAAAAATATCTTCATGAATTTTTCTTTCTCTTTATTCTCTATATTTCTTTACTAAACCCATATCTTCTTTAATTCGCAGAATAAAATCCAAGATAAAATCTTCTAAGGATATCTTTCTTGTTTAATACAAGATAACTTCCTTTTTCTTCACAACTTCCTGTTTATAAGGCAAGAAGATATTCTTATGTTAAAGATAATAAATCCTTTACTGTTGAAACCAAATTTCCCGCCATTTTCTATTTGTACGTGAGGAAGAAAGGTAGCCCCTTATCCAGCTGCTTGGGTGCGAATATCCTGTGGGTGCCCCTTAGTAATTGAGGTGCCCCTTATCCTACATTGAGAGTCTGAATAACACGTGTCCTTCGGGGTGCCTTTTAACACTTTTTCGAGCAGAATTTTCCAAAAATGTTTATTCCCCATAAATACCTACACACACATAAAACACCATACTAAGTACAAAATCGGGTGCCAACAATATATAGTATTGAGATCAAATTAGACACAAAAATGTGTCTATCAAACACCCCCAAACTTATTATTTGCTAGTCCTCGAGCAAATTTATTCTAGAAAATAAAATGACTACACTTAGCACGTGCAGAGAAGTCGTTAAACCGCTAGGTGGCCCTAACGGCGGAGTGATGTCTCGGAGGGGTTTGAGAGGTGTACCCACAAAACCTTTACTCCAGACCCTAGCTATCTACACAGAACCTTAGAAGGCACTAAAGAATCTCCTTGGTTGGCATACTTATTGACTACATGAGGAAGTACCCTGATGCGAAATTCCAATTCTTTGACACGAGTTTGCACTCAAGCATACTAAAATTCATATAAAGTGTGAGCTCTACTCGGATAGTTCGGACATCATAAACCGGGAGTCAACCAATCACATGGATAGATTAAGAAGATGGATGTAGAGAAAAACATAGATGTTGACTAAGGTGAACCTATCCTAACCGGGACCGAGATACGGTCGACTAATATCAACATAACCGGCATATATAAGGGGACAAGTGGTCGATAATCCTAACTCTGATGTCAACTCGGTTAGCATATACAAGGGTACCGGTGGTCGACTTTATTGAATTTATTCCGGTTGGTCTGATGGTCTGGTCTCAATTTTTTTATTTTTTTTTTGTATTTTTTTTGTATTATTTATTGTTTTATTTTTTTTATTATTCTTTTTTGTATCTCAATCACTCTATTTCACCCTAGCAATGGTAAAAAGAAAAAAAAAAGTGATCAGGATTCTTTCGATGTTTCCATCACGGGATATGGCGAAACTACCATGTTTTTTTAATTCTAACACCGAGCTCGTGCTTTTATGAATAGACTCTTTAGATGTTTCCATCTAATCGATTGGTTCATCAACTCCTATAACCAAGATGCTTCCATCCACTTAGATTGGTTAGTGCCATCCTTAATAAACATAAATTTTTAGGCTCGGAGTTTTATTTATTGCAACTAAAATGTTTCTCCCATACCCCCAAACTTAAACCTAACATTCTCCTCAATGTTCTAAAGATGAAATTAAAAACATGAACAAGGAGAAAACTGCTACCGTTTGAAGCAAAAGAGATAAGGAAAGATATTACCGAAGTCGCATGAATATTGGGTTACCTCCCAAGAAGTGCTAAGTTTAAAGTCTTGACCGGACAATGGAAGAGATTAGTCACCTCGAAGAATCATATAGTAGCATCCCAAAATAACTCGGGTCATCGGATCAAAAAGTGCTAACCACAAGAAGAGGAAATTGCAACAGACCAAGAAGATATCCAACACACCATTATCTATTTTTTTGTTTAAGACAACAACAACTAGTTGTGGTTCGGGTTCAGGCTCTATGAAGGGATCTAGATAAAAAGTTTTTATCTACTGGATTTCCTCAAAGGCAAGATCTGAAGATCGGGTTCTAGAGTCCTGGAAAAACTCAATTAAGAACTTAGAAGCACATAACAATAACTCCGAATAATCGGGATCCTCTAAGTCAATCAGACTTGACTCACACAGTTGACCACGGTAGGGTCATTCTTAAGCAAATGTGTCGACCCTAATCTCCTAAAGTAATTAGGTTTAGTCTCAAAACTTAATAATTGACACATCTGAAACTTATACGTTCCCACAATTGGAAGGAAGGTTTTTGGTGGGAAAACAAAGTCAATCGTGGTATCATAGCCTCAAGTTAACCACATCAACCAAGAGGATGGGTTTCTAACAACTGAACTTCTTTTTGGACACAACTAGGTTCAGGAAAAAGTGTATAAAGATAATCTTTTAGAATGGTTGAGGCACATATGTCAAGTGCCAAGTTAGGGACCTTTCTAAGAGTTAAAGCACACAGAGAATGATAATCACCCACAAACTTAGAGTTTTCAGTGTCTCTGAAAAGACTAGTCACAACTTCCCTAATTTCAAGGTCATCTGATTCCTGAAAATGGTCAATTGATTCTTCTAATTCAGGTTCGTCCTTACTCATCTCTACAAGTGCATTTTCTTTGGCTAAGACTATTGTTTCTAAATCGCTAGACTCAAAATAAAATCGTTTCTCTAAACCTTCGTTGGCTTTGTGAAAAGGAAATACTACATCGTCTCAAAACAGGGATATTTCTAGTCAAACCCTCGTCCTTTTGAATAGGTGAATAATTATTAAAATTATTTGGATTTGTACTAGAATTAACATTATCATTATAAAGCTCGTTGGAAGTAACAAATTCCTCATCACTATGCCTACATATTTCAGATTATTCATCAATATTATCCTCATCATAATCATCATTATAATAACATGAAAAAGATCGAACCTCATCTAAACAAGTAGTGTTACCAATTCTAACCTCGTCATCCTCGATTATAAAAATTGTCCTCATTTTCACGGGTGATATTGGAAAGAATGTATTGGAAATCAAGAGTACTTCGAGCAATTCTTTCTTCCGTCTCTAACTCTAACCTACGTGTTGTCTCAGCAAACTCACGTGTTGACTCAGTTAACTTACATGTTGACTCAAGTATCTTACGTGCTTCATCTAGAGAAGAGGAATTATAGGAATTTTGATCGTATGACCGGTATTAATGTGAATAGTAATTTGGCTCACCATGGTATGAGCCATAATCTTCAAAAGGTTGGCATTCCCAACCACTACTCACACTCTGGTCATAAAAAGAGTGATTTCCATATTGTTCAGTTGGATATTCATATTCATTGTGATGGCTATTATAATACCAGTTTGACATCCTAACTGCAAGGGAATTCTACACAAGCACAAACAAGGCCGACTCGACCACAACAAACCCTGCGATTTCTAGCAAACAAAAAGCATGATGGCTCCACTTAGATTGTTTTCTAGACCAGCTTCTAATCCTTCGAGAGGGAATTCGTTACAACTGCGAGCAAAACCCCTATGGAATGAATCCGAGTTTAAGTAAGTTGAATAGAGGCGTGGGAAGCTGCGTGGAGCTTTGATACCCAAGGCCTCACCGCATTACAAGGCAGCGCAGTCACGCATTCAACTTACAGAAACCATCATGAATTTCGAAGTATGCTTAAAGAGTTGTTGATGGGTGAAAACTACTCCTGCTGAATTTGGTAATTTGGGGTGTGGATGAGGAATGAATCTAAACCTTCAACAAATGCCTTTGCGCGGTGAGTGCTTGTAGATTCGAGAGATCAATCAGGCAAGTCCGGCCTAAACCAAGAAATGGCCGTTCCGGACTTGTTTCGGTCACAAAGTGAAGGAGATGGGGTTGATCTTAGGGAGGGAAGCGAAGAAGGTGTTGAGATTGTGAAGGTGTTGGCTTGCTTATGACTTGTAACGAAAGATGAGCAAGCTTATGGTTGATGCAAGCGAGGCTCGAGTGTTTGAATACGTTTTTTGTATTAACACTTGGTTTCTGTCGACTGAACTTGTGTTGTTCTGTCGTTTCTTGTTGTTGTTGTGAAATAGGGCGGAGAACCTATTTATACAAGTCATTGAGCCTCATTCACGTTTCTCGTGGGAAGTGGAGGTAGTGGAATGATGGAGTAGTGGAGTTGTGTGTCGGTAACACACGACCGGTCTTGCCCACTTTTCCTGTTCATTTCTAACCGTCCATGACTTCCTAACACGTTCTTGTGATGGCGCGTTTGCACGTCGCACGCCGTAAACCGCCGGACCAATACCCCGATAAGTATCCCCGGTTTGTGACATGATTGATGTGCTGGAATGTGGATCGTGGATCCACGTAAGATAGCATGTAATCTTTGAATTGAATAACGTTATTTAGAGAGTCGATACTTGTGGAGTATCGTGTGTATTTTATGCGAGTGTCGCATTACGGTGTGGTAAAGTGATGGGTAATGACTCCTCACTAACCAAATAACTCCTGACCAGGGTTGTATAACCAAGCCGGTGAAGTCGGACGGATGAGATGATGTTTGAGACACTCATCTGCGACCGTTGATGAAATTAGGTTTTTTAAAGAGGTGCGCAAGCATCACTCTTCAGCTTGGTCGAAACCAAGCATGGGAAGGATTTTGTAGTGGAGGACCGACCATACATGCGTGTTGACGGCATGATGGTGTACACGTCCATGTCTCACCGTCTCATGAAGATGCAATCTAGGCCACTCAATTTGACCGTCAAAGAGGAGTGGTTGAGATCGGTTTGCGGCAGAAATCCCTTGCCGCAAAGGAGTTGGAAACCGCATGACATCCCAAGTTTGGGCGTGCGTTCCAAGACGACCCATCTTGGTCGGTCTTGGTCGATCATACACGTGTAGGCGGTAGGCTAGTGTTCACACCTATACTCGATTATCCCATGAAAACGTGATCTAAGCCACTCAAATCATCCGGTGAAGTTGAGCGGTCGAGATCGATTTAGGATTTGGGAGATGTAAACCGCGTGAGTTTGGTCGGGCGTTTTGGATTAGCCGGGCATGGTATGCTTTGGCCGACCGCAAGAGGAGGTAGATGGGCCCACGGTGGTCATGCTGGTATGACCGGCCTTGGTTAATCCAATCTGTGACCCTCCATTCGTACCGGAGAATATGGACGCGCGTGATGACTTGAAACCCTAATTTTGGCTTTCAAAGCCGCGCGACCATGCTCTTTTGGGCGGACGAATTTGTTGTAACCAACCGTGGTTGGCTTTGACCGATTGGTCAAGTGTGTAGGCGGTCACACGGTGATCATGTCGACATGCTCCGGGCCCTTTGAGTCTACATCTACACCTTCCATCTATGCCTGCGAAGATGGACGGTTGAGACCGTTTTGCGGCACATGTAATATGCCGCAAACCTAATTTAGGGTTTTCCGTCCATAATGCTTGGTATGGACGTTTCTTGGCAAGCGAAGGCCAATGGTCGACCATGTGGGGTCGGCTGTGTGTATTCCATACCTGCTTGAGGGTGATGGAATTGATCTGTGGTCATCCAATCATGCTTGTGGAGTTGGATGACTGCGATCAGATCATATCTGGCAAGCTAAGGCCGTGGGTATTCCATACCATGCTTGGGGTGATGGAATTGATCTGTGGTCATCCAATCATGCTTGTGGAGTTGGATGACTGCTGATCGATCGAATCATATCCGAGACCGATACGGTCAAGTCCTTGTGGGGATGCTCAATCGGAGCTAATATAACACACCGAGAGGGGCTCAATCGGGCTAATATAACACCGAGAGAGGCTCGGGCTAATATAACACACCGAGCATCGGCTGTACGGGTATTTCGTACATGGTTTCATTATAGTGCTTGGAGGTTCGTGTTACTCTATATATGAGTAACACTCGGTCTCATGCCACACGATAATGATTCATTATAGTGCTTGAGGTTCATGTTACTCTATAAGAGTAACACTCGTCGTCATGCCACACCGATAATGAGTACTAGAAATACAAGGCTGATATGAAATTCACAAGAAGGGATTGTTGCTACATGATCCATTCTTGGTGAATTAAGTGAGGGAATATCCAACACTTATAAATGGCTTTATCTTTTACAAGATGTCGGCGCATGATTTTTCGGTTTTTACAAACTCAACCTTGAACGAAAATCCACCATCAACATTAAGTCCCCCCGCCTAGCACACAATGGTTACACTATTGTGTGGTAGGCATGAGATGGTGACAGTTTAAAGATAAAACTTATGAGACAATGTTAGATGTTACCGGAGAGACGGGTCGTCTGTCCTTCGAGCATGTCACGTTCAAGAGACGTCCGAAAAGTGTTCCCCTAGCATGATGTCGGTCTTGCACGCTTCGATCGACCTTGCTATGACTGCCTTGGTCGAGGGGCTATTGCGCCTGCTTCGTTCAATCGTGGGGATGTGCCTAATCGACCGACCATTGCGCCGCTTCGTTCGTGGGGTTACTGCGCTCGCTTGATCGAACGTGGGCTTGTTGTGTGCTTCGGTTGAAAGTGGGTCCTTTGTGTACATGCTTCAAACGTCGGCCATGTGCTTCGGATCAAACCGCCTGTAGGTGCGCGAGACTTGAGACTTGAGCAATACCGGTCTTGAAACTTATACCGGATCGAAATCAATACCACAGACATGCTTGAACGATGTTTGGACCGGCCATTGTGTGCTACGATGTGAGTTGTGTCTTGCCGTGTGTGACTACACTTCTCATGTGCTTTCATACAAGTTCTAACTCCCGTCTTTTATTTCATTGCGGTAGAAAGAAAAGAACTCCCGTTGATATGTCTTCGAAGATAATTTGGTGGAAGTGTTGACGACCTCAAATACATGCCGAACATTGATGATGAGTTGTTCACCGCGCTCTCTCAACTATATGAAAATATTCGTTCCACGGGATAACCCTCCTCCTATCGACTTCGGGGTTTTTCATGCTCTTTGGATCCTCATGAAGGATGAATGAGACGCACGTTGAGCAATGAGTACATCAAAGACAACTTGACAAGGAGCGCAGATTATTGGTGTAGCTTGAGTGTTGAAACGACTCGAGAGGATGTTAAAGTGGCTTCTCGGTGCGAACGTTGAGGTAGATCCCTGGAGACGAGTGTTGAAGCGTGGATTCGAAGTGAACGGGGTCCGGAGAGAGCATTGAGGCGGCTCTTGGATAGACCATTGAAGCGACCTGTGGAGGAAGCGTTGAAGCGGAGCGGCTCTTCAGTTCGATTTACCCTTGCGAATTCCATGATTCTTGACTGACCATCTTTCTCGTGTTGAAGAAGCCTTTGACTTAAGGTGAAGGAACTTCATGCTGAGCCTCAGTCCCCAAGCGTGGTTTACATGGTTTGTCCGTAGTGGTTGTTGTCGAGCCAGGTATGGAATACCTTGGACGTTGTTTCATCATTGTGGGATTCGTGCACGTGGTACTGGAGTTAGAGTTGATGGACGCGCATGATGTTGTATCTTGGTGGTTTTCCTCTTGCTACTTCAAGGAACTGCTTAGAAGAATTTGGAATGTTGTATCGCTTGTTGGTGAGATATATGCCCCTACAAACATTATGAGGCTCTTCGGCAGGCTCCTGGTTCTTTCTATCGGGGCATATGTTGTTGTAGATGAGCGTTCAACAGCTCCAGAGGATGACCAAAAGCGCGGATTCTCCAATATAGCGTGATAGACATGTACCGTTGTTCGATAAAGTGACTCACCCGCCTCTTGTTCGACCAGTCTTTCCCGATAGAGTAACTCGCCCGGATCTCTCTCGATATGACGGTTGGACATAGTTATCTTCTTGAGGCTGCTCCCTTGAGGTATCGGCTCCAGTGGAAGATTACCGTCATAGAGCGGTTATACGTTGAACAGGCACTCTTTAAACCAAATGGCAGCATGGTATAATAAAAATTTCCAAGAGGAGTTCGAAAAGATATCTTACTTGCATCATGCTCGTACATCCTTATCTGTTTGTAGCCGCTACATCCATCCATGGAGGAGAACATGCCGTGTCCATTGGTTGTATCTATTAACATGTCGATGTTAGGCGAGAGGAGGATCGTTTTTGGAGCAAAAGACTGTTCAAGTCTCGAAGTCTATGCAGCACCTGATCTATCCATTTTCCTCATGTATGAACTACAACTATTTAACCGTCTTGGATACAGGTATGACATGTATATGATGGGTGACCAATTTTCATCCGGCATTTCTTCATATCTCCAAGCAAATATGTCCTGGTACTCTTTGAGAAGTTGCACGAGCTTTGTGCGTTTATCCGTACACAAGGTTGAGATGATGGAGATAGGCCTAGGAGATTCCTCAACGATTTCAATTTCATCAGTTGTAGAGTTGGTGCCATCTTGTAGTTGTTGTGGAGCATCTAGCACTTGCTCTTGTGGTTCGTTCTTTGTTGTAGCATTCCATTAGGTGGAGAGGCGGGTATGATCTCCTCTGTGATAATGGCAAATCTTGGTATACCATTTTCCTTTCTAGTCACGACTCGCCATAAAAGTTCGTTCCCCTCCTCGTGTGAACGTGGGTTGTGGCTTCAAAGTATGGAGAAGAATGCTTCGTCGGCAAAGATGCATCGTGGGTACTAGCCCTCAATGATGCAAGTCGGTCTTCTTCTGAATTGACGCCCACATGGGGAGTGGGATGCAACGAACTTGTCTCGATTCTTTCCACGGAGCTTCTCCCGTATGTGCTGGTTTGGTTTCCCTCGAAGTCCGTCATTGTGGTAGGCTTCCGTACGACCTTGCACAGGAGAGCCTTGGATGTCCTGAGAATCTTGAGAGTAATGAAGACGATCTGTGTAGATAAGGGGTCGTCTTGAACTCGAATCCTTGATGCGTGCGGTGACATGTAGGTCACGGTCGTGACCTTCCTCACTGGTTGACAAGCAAAAACGTCTCCGCGCGCCGATTCTTCGAGAGATGTGAAAGTTTGCATAAACTTTCCACTAGAGAAACCGCTTCCGATCCACCGGCCTCACGGTTCATAGTGAAACTATTGACTTGAGGAAGATCGTTGTGAGGATCGGTCCCCGGTGTAGGAGCCTCCATGACAGACCGGCGAACCGAGCGAAACTATTGACTCGAGGAAGATCGTTGTGAGGATCGGTCCCCGGTGTAGGAGCCTCCATGACAGGGACCGCTCATATCGATGTCGCTTCTTTGATCGGGTCCATGTAGGTCCGTGCCATTGAAGTACCTTCTCTAGGTGCGTTGAATTCATTCCTTGTTGGCTCCGGGGTCGTTGCGGGTCATGTGGAAATCGATCGGTTAATGTCTTAAGAAAAGTGAGTACCTCTTTTCCGAGTTGCGGCCATATCCGTTTGAGTCTTGACAAGAACTTCCCCGCTTTTCCATCAAGTGCAATAATGGGAGATGGTCCTCCTCTCGCCCCTCCGGTTCCTCGTCCGACGAATGAGTGGAAGTTGTTGCTCTGGTGACTACCGGAGGTGTTACACTTGATGAGATCTTTGGGACTTGTTGCTCGGCTGCGGTGATGGGAGGTGTTGTAATATCACCTTTGAGTGATCGAATTGAACGTTCCCATCCTCTCGTACTCACGTGTTACTTGATTGATCTCTCCTTCCTCAAGCGTTTCTTCACGGTTTTCGACAAGGGTCTTGAGATGTAAATCTTCCGGCGAGGGATCCGTAAGCTGCAGGCTCCATTTCTTTATCCGGTAGACGTTGTAGTACTCGGACAAGTCCTCTTCTCTCGTGGAGTTGCCTCGGTTCTTCATTGTTGACGAACCATATTGTTCATCTTTCTCGAGTCACCTGCGGTTACGCGCTCTTTTTGCCTCTCCACCGGTAAAGGTGTGACTCACGACTAAGGATTCGGCATTTCTTGCACCGCTTGAGTAGATGCCTCCGATCCTTCTTGTAATTGTGTCTTTGCTATGTCATTCAAAAGGCGAAATGTCTCGCTCTGTCTTCCGGTGATACCAGACTTGATTTTCCAAGACATCCTCCAAAGATTCTATCTACACTTCCCATGGTATTCGAACCGCTTTGTGGTTTTCTCGATGAGGATGCATCGTGAGCCGAAACCGAAGAATTGAGAATTCAATTTTTTGCAACCGATAGATCAACCTCCCACTTTGTGGTCGCCAATTGTTGATGGGTGAAAACTACTCGCTGAATTTGGTAATTTGGGGTGTGGATGAGGAATGAATCTAAACCTTCAAACAAATGCACTCGCGGTGAGTGCTTGTAGATTCGAGAGATCAATCTGTGCAAGTCCCTAAACCAAGAAATGGCCGTTCCCGGACTTGTTTTCGGTCACAAAGTGAAGGAGATGGGGTTGATCTTAGGGAGGAAGCGAAGAAGGTGTTGAGATTGTGAAGGTGTTGGCTTGCTTATGACTTGTAATGAAAGATGAGCAAGCTTATGGTTGATGCAAGCAGTGCTCGAGTGTTTGAATACGTTTTTTGTATTAACACTTGGTTTCGTCGATCGAACTTGTGTTGTTCTGTCGTTTCTTGTTGTTGTTGTGAAATAGGGCGGAGAACCTATTTATACAAGTCATTGAGCCTCATTCACGTTTTCGTGGGAAGTGGAGGTAGTGGAATGATGGAGTAGTGGAGTTGTGTGTCGGTAACACACGACCGGTCTTGCCCACTTTTCCTGTTCATTTCTAACCGTCCATGACTTCCTAACACGTTCTTGTGATGGCGCGTTGCACGCAAGCACGTTGTAAACCGCCGGACCAATACCCGGTAAGTATCCCCAGGTTTGTGACATGATTGATGTCTGGAATGTGGATCGTGGATCCACGTAAGATAGCATGTAATCTTTCGAATTGAATAATCGCGTTATTTAGAGAGTCGATACTTGTGGAGTATCGTGTGTATTTTATGCACAGTGCTCGCATTACGGTGTGGTAAAGTGATGGGTAATGACTCCTCACTAACCAAATAACTCCGACCAGGGTTGTATAACCAAGCCGGTGAAGTCGGACGGATGAGATGATGTTTGAGACACTCATCTGCGGCTAATCGTTGATGAAATTAGGTTTTTTTTAAAGAGGTGCGCAAGCATCACTCTTGACTTGGTCGAAACCAAGCATGGGAAGGACTTTTGTAGAGGACCGACCATACATGCGTGTTGACGGCATGATGGTGTACACGTCCATGTCTCACCGTCTCATGAAGATGCAATCTAGGCCACTCAATTTGACCGTCAAAGAGGAGTGGTTGAGATCGGTTTGCGGCAGAAATCCCTTGCCGCAAAGGAGTTGGAAACCGCATGACATCCCAAGTTTGGGCGTGCGTTCCAAGACGACCCATCTTGGTCGGTCTTGGTCGATCATACCAGCGTGTAGGCGGTAGGCTAGTGTTCACACCTATACCTGATTATCCCATGAAAACGTGATCTAAGCCACTCAAATCATCCGGTGAAGTTGAGCGGTCGAGATCAGTTTAGGATTTGGGAGATGTAACCGCGTGAGTTTGGTCGGGCGTTTTGGATTAGCCGGGCATGGTATGCTTTGGCCGACCGCAAGAGGAGGTAGATGGGCCCACGGTGGTCATGCTGGTATGACCGGCCTTGGTTAATCCAATCAGTGACCCTCCATTCGTCTTAGGAGAATATGGACGCGCGTGATGACTTGAAACCCTAATTTTGGCTTTCAAAGCCGCGCGACCATGCTCTTTTGGGCGGACGAATTTGTTGTAACCAACCGTGGTTGGCTTTGACCGATTGGTCAAGTGTGTAGGCTGGTCACATGGTGATCATGTCGACATGCTCGGGCCCTTTGAGTCTACATCTACACCTTCCATCTATGCTGCGAAGATGGACGGTTGAGAATCGCTTTGCGGCACATGTAATATGCCGCAAACCCTAATTTAGGGTTTTCCGTCCATAATGCTTGGTATGGACGTTTCTTGGCAAGCTTAAGGCCAATGGTCGACCATGTGGGGTCGCAGGGTGTGTGTATTCCATACCTCGCTTGAGGGTGATGGAATTGATCCGTGGTCATCCAATCATGCTTGTGGAGTTGGATGACCGCGATCGAGATCATATCGGCAAGCTAAGGCCGTGGGTATTCCATACCATGCTTGGGGTGATGGAATTGATCTGTGGTCATCCAATCATGCTTGTGGAGTTGGATGTTGCGATCAGATCATATCCGGAGACCGATACTGATCAAGTCCGGATGCTCAATCGAAGCTAATATAACACATCGAGAGGGCTCAATCGGGCTAATATAACACACCAGAGGGGCTCGGGCTAATATAACACACCGAGCATCGGCACAGACGGGTATTTCGTACATGGTTTCATTATAGTGCTTGGAGGTTCGTGTTACTCTATATATGAGTAACACTCGGTCTCATGCCACACCGATAATGATTCATTATAGTGCTTGGAGGTTCATGTTACTCTATAAGAGTAACACTCGGTCCGTCATGCCACACCGATAATGAGTACGGGAAATACAAGGTTGATATGAAATTCACAAGAAGGGATTGTTGCTACATGATCCATTCTTGGTGAATTAAGTGAGGGAATATCCAACACTTATAAATGGCTTTATCTTTTACAAGATGTCAGCGCATGATTTTTCTGGTTTTTTACAAACTCAACCTTGAACGAAAATCCACCATCAACAAGAGTAACCAATATTTTTCGAATGACTTTCCTATTAAGCTCGTTACCCTATCAGTCTCGTTCTAGTCAGTATTTTAAGATTAGGTTACGTGTTCCTAAGGCGGGAAAGAAGAGAACGGTGATGAAATCCGAACCCTTATCTTGTATGGCCAGGCCTTGCCCTTTACTAGAAAAATAAATGTCCGTATTCATTCCTCAACATATAAGCATACGAAGGAGTCCAGTAACTCGCTGACAGGAGATTCGCGAGTGTTTAGAGTCTTACCTCCCGTTCCAGACGGGGGATGAACCGTTGAAGTCGACTCGGGCCACGACTCCTATGTCGTGTACGAACCCGAGGGGCCGAGACAGTATCGTAACTTTCGTCCTTCCCTGCAGCAGTTTTATTTAAATTAACCCTTCCTTAGGGTTTTAAAAATAATGTCCAAAGAAGTCCCAAGAAAATAAAGTCCAAAAAGAACGTCCAAAAATAAAAGATTACAAAAATATAGCCCTAATTACAGTTTCTAAAAAAATAAAGAAAATATCTAATAAAAATAAATTAACTATATACAAAAATATTCTTCTTTACTCCTTTGGATTTTTTTTCTTTTTCTTTCCTTCTGTGGCTTCGCTTTACTTTTCAACACTTCTTCTCTTTTTCTTGAGCGCAGCTCCAAGTCTTAAAGCAAACAGAAATACCAAAACGCATAAAAAAGAACAAAAATAATAAAAATAAAACCTAAAAACAAATCTATACACAAGTCTGCGTCGGCGGCGCCAAAAATTGATGTTTATTTTCAATGATGTTGTAGTAAGAAAGGTTGTCGTTCACTCGGACTTTGTTGAAATTGATTTTAGGATTAAATAAATAAATAAAAATAAGAAAATATATACACAAAATAGTAGCAAGATGGATAGGTACTGGGACTCGGGATTTCACTGCCTTTCATATACATGGGTTTTAGAAATTAATCCTTGACATTTATAGCTCCAAACACAAGAAACATTAACTCTATTCTTTGCCAAAGTAGATTTCATAAAACATCAATTGTAAATTACAAGCATAGTGTATCAAAAGAACCTAAGACTAAGCATACACTATCAAACAAGATAACAATTGATTAATAGAAATCATAAATCATTTAAAATCGGTGCAAAAAGTAAATAAGGAATTAATTACATTACCCAAGGATGAAATACAGCTTCCTCCGTCGCCCCAGTGATGGGTTTAGCTCCTCATCATGGAAATACGCTCAAAATATAATTTCATTTCTCAAAGTGTTTACAAATGATGAAATGAGAAAAAATTATTAAAGCAGTGATTTTCTTTTCTCTCCAAAACTTCCTCCCCTCAAATGTGCTCTCTAGCTCTCTATTTATACACACAAATACACATTACTCAAATATATTCTTCCATAACTCCAAAATCTTCTTCTTTTTAATTAAAAATATCTTCATGAATTTTTCTTTCTCTTTATTCTCTATATTTCTTTACTAAACCCATATCTTCTTTAATTCGCAGAATAAAATCCAAGATAAAATCTTCTAAGGATATCTTTCTTGTATAATATAAGATAACTTCCTTTTTCTTCACAACTTCCTGTTTATAAGGCAAGAAGATATTCTTATGTTAAAGATAATAAATCCTTTACTGTTGAAACCAAATTTCCCGTCATTTTCTATTTGTACGTGAGGAAGAAAGGTAGCCCCTTATCCAGCTGCTTGGGTGCGAATATCCTGTGGGTACCCCTTATCCTACATTGAGAGTCTGAATAACACGTGTCCTCCGGGGTGCCTTTTTACACTTTTTCGAGCAGAATTTTCCAAAAATGTTTATTCCCCAAAAATACCTACACACACATAAAACACCATACTAAGTACAAAATCGGGTGCCAACAATATATAGTATTGAGATCAAATTAGACACAAAAATGTGTCTATCATAAGTGCTGTCTTTGCCGCTGCTTATTGAGATGAATGACTGTGATTGTCTTAGAGTTTATATTGAATAAGGAAAGTGAGTCTGTTTAGGTTACGAAAGTGGAGGACTGTAGCTTATGTATTAACGCATGAACCGTATTTTGACTACTTTCTACATGACCTGTATAAGCATGATCATGGTGCCCTGTGACCGCAATAATTGATAGTGTTGGTGCTGAAGCAAGGCATGTCAGGACACCGTTGGTGGTCGAAACGGCCAATCGAGGCAGGTCAGGACTGAAATAAATTCTTAGTGCTTGGCTTGATTATGTGATGCTGAATTTAGTGTCACTGAAATGTTGATTTTACGCAGCGGAATATTATGTGTTCGTTTAGACTTTAGTCATATTCTTCTCTTTTTTATTTGTGCTAGCTCACAAATGCTAAAGTGATTTTTGTTTTCTTGCAGGTTTTCAGTTTGATTTTGCATTTGACTAGATGAATTGGAGTATCATCAATGCCCAACGATTGCTCCTCCCTCACGCACTCTTGTAAGTAACCTCGTATTGCAATGGTCTCCACTTGATATTGTGCCATTTTATGTTTGAATGTAGCATATCTTTGCGTCATTGATTGTTGTCCTTGGTTAGTCTCCTCCACATGTATCTCCACATTTAGTTAATGCTGCCTTTCTGTTTCTGATTAGGTCATTGAGTATGATTGGAGCAGTTGAGGCGAAGTGTTCAGATTTGATACAAAAACAGTAGCAAGAGAAGGCAAAGATTGTTACGTGAGTCTGTTTTTGTTATATCTTAGATTTCATATGCTATATCTTTTGTTTTGTCCTCCATAATTGCTCAAACCAACTGAACCTGGTTTTGCATGAGTCGTCTTATTTTTTTTATTTGAGTTTCAACACAGAATTTGTATTCCATTAAAACATTGGAACTCTCTCAAGTATTAAACTGCCTGAATGAATGTAGAAAGAATAGAAGAAGTTATTGTTACAGAATGGGTGATATTGTATGATATGATTGAATGAAATATTTATGCAGGTAAAAAAAAAATGAACTGCAGAAAATAAACTGCAGGTCAATGTTGACCTGGTCAAAATTGGTCAGTATTGACTAATTTTGACCTAGGTCAATATGGACTAGAAGTAATTTTTTTGCACTTACAAAATAATTCGTAACGGCTTGAAGCTGTTTCAACCTGACATGTAGTAACGGTTTTCGCTCGTTACAAATGTGACACATAGTAACGACCCATGCCTGTTACGACTCTCGTGTTACAAAATATTCGTAACGTCTCTCGCCTGTTACGACTCACCACGTAGTAACGGCTCACGTCTGTTACAAACGCCGTTACAACCCCAAATTCGTAACGGCCCCAGTGCCGTTACAAAAAAATTTGTAATACCCCTTTTTGCAACAGGTAAGATTCGTTACAACCCATTTTAGTAACGGCTTAGTTCTGTTACTAATCTGAAAATTTGGTGTATCATACTCAAAAATCGAACTATCCACTGCAGGCCACAACCCGGAGTTCTTGACAATCACTTGCACCTCGTACATTCCATGTCAAGTGGCTATTTCTTAATCACAGAGTTTGAAGCTTGGCGCCTCAAGAGACGGATAGCATGCTTGTGATCCTAAATACCAAAAACACAAAATGAAAAGAAATACAAACACTTCAAACAAATTTAAGATAAATACACTTAAATAAAAAATAAAGACGGATTGAGATTACTTACAACAGTATTTTGGGTTTCACATGCCCATGAGTCTTTGTATCCAAAAAGAACATGTCCACCATCTTCTGGGGTCCCCCGTGGAGGCTCACCTGGTTTCAGTGTAACCTTCAAGTGAGAGGGAGGCATGTGGGAATCAGCTGGTTTAGTGATAACCCTCTTCTTCTTTCCGGTTGCAGTTGTAGTTGCAGCTTGGGTTTGTTGATCATTAGCTTGAGTTTGTTGATTATTACCCGGTTCTTTTCCACCTTATTCTTCTTCTTCTTCCTCTTCAACAATTTCATGTTCTCTATCCTCATCGTTATCTCCGTTATTATTGTCACCATCATCATTACCTCCTCCAACAGGTGGCATGTCTTGATCACCATCATCATCATCATTGTTACCTCCTACAGCATCTGGAGTTCTTTCAACATCATCATCATCATTACCTCTCCTACCAGATGAAATTGTTTGGTCTTGATCTGGATTTTCACCAACACGAGGAGGTCTTGAAGGAGGAGTAACACTTTTCTTCTTTTCCTTTGCCAACCTGAACAAGAACAATTTAAAAAAAAAATCAATAGTCGGCAGGGTCGACAAATATAATCAACCCGGCGGAAGAATAGTCGGTAGGCTTGACTAATAAAATACATGCCGGCTAAACTATAGTCGGCAGGCTCTTATTCAAATAAACTGCCGGCTTATAAAAACTATGAACACAGTAGATACAAGTATTTTTCACATAATTAGTCAGCAGGGTTTATAACCCATACAATTCCGGCTAAAGCACAGTCGGCAGGGTGGTATTCAAATACCATTCAGACTTTATGATTTTAGCATCAGGAGACACAAACTATTTTCAAAACACACCGCCGTCAGGGTAAAAAATTATAACCCACCGAAAAAGAAATTATATATATCGACGGCAAGGTATTAAGGTTGAATACCTTGCCGACCCTGTAAAAATCGATTCTGATTATTCAACAAAGGCAAGATCTTCAACCTAAGAGCTTGCCGACTAACCCTAAATATGAAAAGTCGGCAGGGTCGTGATTTGGAAACCCTTCCGGCTAAATAACTGCAAATTCACAAATTCGATTTTTCTGACCTAATTTGACATGCAAACATGAAATTGAAGTACATGAGTGAGTTTAAGTAGGCCCTTACTTTCTCAATCGCGTCATTTCTTCGAGTTTGAGCGGCGTTGATTTCTTCTTCTTCAACGGGTTTTTTACTCACTTTTTTTTTTGAATCAATTTTGCAAACCTAGGGTTATATTCATTGTGTTTTCTATTTGCTTTTTTCATACGACTAGGCCTCGGCGGCTCCATGTTTGAAGATTAATCGGAATTTTCGAATCGACGATTACGAAAAATTAATCGACGAGTTTTGATGGTGGTGTGATGGAGAGCCGGTATGGTTTTGTGTAGGAGAAGAAGAAGAGAAGAAGATAAAATGAAAAAAAGAAAACCGATTAGGATAATTTTATTTATAAAGGGTAAGGGTAGTTTTGTAATTTCACCCATTAGGACTTCCGCTTAGCCCTTTAAAAGAGTCCACTTAAAATCGGGTATACCCCAATTAATCTGGGTATACCCCAATTTGGCCAGGATAAAAATCCCTCTAAATAAAAAACACATGTTAATTTAGATATATCCTGGATCACTCTTGTACAATTTCCACATTTACCGTAGCAGAAAATTTAATTAGCCCATCCACGCAGTTTGACAATTTTTTTCTTCTGTCATTCCATTTCACAGTATTACAATGCATTATCATTAAACTAGTACGACCGTTGCCACGGTGGGAGGGCCGACCGAAAAAAAATCTGAACATGGGGTTCGTCTGCGATTACTTTCACCCCATTCTTGAAAAAGTGATACTTTCGCCCCGTTTCCGAAAAAGTGATACTTTCACCCCGTTTTGGAAAAAGTGATACTTTCGCCCGGTTTCAGAAAAAGTGATACTTTTTGGAAGATGAATTCACTAAAAGAGAGGGATATTTTTGGTTTTTCAGCATGGACCATTCTCAATTTTTTTGTGGTAATTGATTACTTAAATTTACAAAAAAGTGGTCATATAAAGGTCCTCCCTCGCTTCGCTCGGTCGGCCCAATGAAAATCGATGTATAAACAAAAAAATTGGAATATATAAACATTTCTTCAAAGAAAAAATGAAAAAAAAAAACAAACGGCAAAGGATAATGGTCAAAGATACACGTGATATCACTTAATGGCAAAATACGTGGCAACCTGTTACTAAGACCGAGAGAAGGAAACTCAGTCATCTTCCTCTGTCTCTCCTCTGTTCTGTTCTAAAGCATCTCCATTTCAGATCTAAAAAAATCTCCACCATGTAACTCTCACCACCGTCCTTGTTATTGAGAAAAGATGTTTTCTTTGTGAGAAATACAGAGGAAGAAGAAAGGAAATTAAAGAGATGTAGTCTTAATTTTGCTTTCTTCATCCCTGCATATCTCTAAAAACAATTGATTTTTGGTGTGTGATATGTAATATGTACACCAGTTTGGTTCCCTCCCTATCTGTTTAAATTAGACTTTTAATTAGGCTCATTATGCCCAAGATTTCACTTTTACAGGTACAACTTCTACAATTGCGTTTTGATTTTTGCTGTGTGATGTGCTCTTTTCCTACATATCTCATAAAAGGGGGTTTTTAATTCGAGATTTTTCTTTGCCTTGGATACATTTAATCTCGAATTTCTTATAATTTTAATTTTCATGAAATTTGGTAGTGGTGGTGGATATGGTGGTCGTGGTGGTGATGGCGTTCCTGGTGAAAAGCAAACGAAGGAAGAGATGGGTGGTTTTTAAAATTTGGTGGTGATGGTATTGGTTACGGTTTCTAATGGTGGTGATGGTGCTCCTGGAATTGACGGAGGTGAAGGAAGAGGCCGGTGGTGACAATTGAGAAAGATGAACCTGAATGTTGTGTATGTAAAGGTGGTGGTGCAGGTTATGGGTATCGGTGGATTAGTGTTTACGGTGGTGCTGATGGTGAATGATTGACTGATCGGCGGAGGTTGGTGGTGCTAGTTAGGGTGGTAGTACTGGTTATAGTGGTGGCGATGGTGTTGGTTTAGAGGTGGTTACGGTGGTGCTAGAAGTACTGGGGACCTGGCGGAGTTGTTGTTAGTGGTGGCGATGGTGGTGAAGGTGTATTGGTGCTGATTAGAGATGGTTGTGGTGGCGGCGCTGGTTAGAGATGGTTGTGATGGCGGCGCTGGTTACTGTGACGACGCTGGTAATGATACCGGCGGTAGTGTTGGTTATGATGGAAAAGGAAATATAGATGAGGATTATGAAGGAACTGGTTTTTAAGTACATGGGTGTTTTAGTCTTTTCAGCTCCCAAAGACTACCACCAAATCTCAAATCTTTTTCTCAAAATTGTAAATTTTCGTTAGGTTTCAATTTACAAAAAAGTGGCCATAGAAGGGACTCCCTCCCTACGGGCCCTTCGGGCCCTCCGGTCGGTCGGCCCAATAAAGTGGACGGAAAATTTTATAGTTAAGTAGAGAAAACTGAGATAACTTTTGCTAATTGGCTATGCCCAGCCCCTGCCTTGCAATGGTTTGAACCTGTTTCTGACCTTTAGGTTATGGACCTTGTTACATATGTTATGGAAGATTTTTATTTTTTTCGGAATATATAGATCCTAGTTTGATGGGGGCTAGAGATTTTAATTGGGGGCCTTGACATTTTACTTACACCCCAAATTTTTCAGGGGCGTATTAAACCGATAGTGAAAATACTGTTTTACCCTTTACGAATTTTTTTCTTTTTTCAAATAACGATTCCAATTAACGACCCTTCAATGACAATAATGACCGTTAAGGGTCGTCATTGTCGTATTCAATACTATTACGATCCTTTAGTGCATTTCTGCCATTAATAACTCTTCGAAGCTAACGACTCTTTTTAGAGAATAACGACTATCAGTAACGACACTTCAAAAACCATAACGACAGTTTAGAGTCGTCATATACAAAATAAAAACAATAACGACTCTTTCAAAGGGTCGTCAAGGAATTGATTATGTATATGACGACTCTAAACTGTCATACATTTCCACCATTAATGACTCCTCGAAGAAGATAACAACTCTTTTATAGGAAATAACGACTGTTTAGAGTCGTCGCTGGGACAGTCGAAACATTAACGACCGTTTAGAGTCGTCACTGAAACACTTTAATACCATGACGATTTTTCATACAAATCTGGGCCAAAAAAAAAATGTAAAAAAACAATTTGAAAATAAATAAATAAAACTCTAATTAAGTAAAATTATCACTAATTAATTAAGATTATCACTAATTATTTAGGGGCATTTTAGCCATTTATAAAAAATATTATAAGGGGTGATCAAAATTAAGTTGGGGTGACCTATTTTGTCTTCTAGTGGAGGCCCCCAATTAAAATCCTTAGCCCCCAATCAAACGAGGATAAGGATCCTCTAAACAAAAAATAGATTTATATAAATATACATCCTTTTTTTTTTTTTTTTTTTTAGAAAAGGAGGTTTCCCTCATACCATTGATAGAAAAGTACCATAAATTCCACGCAGGGAATTACGGTACACTGTTACATCTTCATTCCAAATTTGAATATTTAAGTAAATTTGCATAGTTCTTAAACTATTGTCTAGCCAATTATGAGTGATGGCATACTTGTTACAAAAACGTAAAATTTGACTCGCCCAAATTATTTGGGTTCTCCTAATTAAGGTAAAATCATGAGCTAAAATTTATGTGAAACTTTGTGTTGTTTCCAAAGTCTTCACTAATCCGATATCTTTGTTTTCTAGCCTCAAAGATACATTCGAACCACAGCAGGCAGAGAGTGGGTTGGGAGTTGCTCTGAAAAGAGATTACGTGGCCACTCAATTGTCGCCCATTGGAAAGTCAACGTCCGCTCCAGTTTCTCTAATTCTTCTATGGTGGTGCAATCTACATGTAAACCTCTATCTTCTCTTATTGTTCTTGTAAAATCACACAAAGTTAAACCAATTAGGCTTTTTCCGTAGAGTTCATAAAAATAAAAACAACATTTAGTTTCATTGCCATATTTGGTGTTAGTCCTTCCATTGTTTGAGAAGTAATCTGAAGAGTCTCATCAATGTGAGGATTATAGTAAAGTTGTTGCATTATGTTATAACCTACTCATTAATATTATTATAGCTATTGATAAACTTTAAAATGTTGTTTCTTTGTGATCGCACTATTCTCGACTTTCCTTTTTAAACACTACATTACACCTTGCTTTCCAAATGTACCATATTATTATGCTCTGAGATCACATTCCAATCTATTCCATAATTTCCTCTTTCGGGTTTTCAAAGCAATCACTTAGCCAACCATGAAAAGTAGTTGTTCCATTAAGAATAAACGCATAGAAAAGTTAAGATGCATCCAGGACTTGAGTAGCATAATTGCATTGAAGAAAAAGATGTGTTAAAGATTCTTGTCCTTCATTACAAAGTTTACAAGTAGTATCTATTTCGGGATTACAGCCGCTACTCTCATACTATTAGGGAGAATAGCATGAGTCGCTTTCCAAATAAACTGCATTTCTGTAAGGAGTGGTATCCATACTCCATATCATGTTCCATTTTTCATGAGCATTACCGTTTGTTGTGTTTATTTGGTTATATAAGGATTTCACGAGAAAACATACCTTTGTGGTTTAGGGTCCAATGAGGAGTATCTTCCTTATCAAAGAAGCAATAGGAATTGTAATAATCTTTATTTTCTCTATCGTTTCATCATCAAAACATTTAGAAAGTTTAACTAAATCCCAAGTATGGTGTATGGTAATAAGATCACTGACTTTAATGAAATTATCAGTTCCTATCTGAGGTTTTTGAATAGGAGGAATCCTTTCTGGAATCCAGAAATCATCCCAAATGTTAATGTTGATACCATTTCCTAATTCCCAAAAACAATACTTTTTTATCTGTTGGATGCCAGTTAGCATTCCTTTCCAGATCCAACTATCATTCCTATTAGGGACAGTATCTATGTGTAATATATCACAATCAGGGTAGTACTTGGCTTTGAGGATGGAGGCACAAAGAGAATCTGGATTTTCTTTTAACCTCCAACCCATCTTAGCTATCATAGCTAGATTAAAATTTTTTACATTCTTAATGCCCAATCCTCCTTCTTCAAGGGATTGACAAACTGAGTCCCAATTCTTCAAACATACCCCTTTTTTACCTCTTTCATTAAGACCTTTTTCATTTTTTCCCCACCAATAATTTCTTTGGAGTTTTGTGATATTGTTACATATTTTAACCGGAATCTTAAAACAATTCATTTGGTACACATAAAGGGAGGAAGTCACATTTTTAACCATAACTGTTTTCCCCGCATTGTTTATATTAGTTCCATTCCAGCTATGAATCCTATGTTTCATTTTATCCACTAAAGGTTCAAAACACTGAATTTTTGATCTATTGGTAAATAACGGTGAACCTAAGTATTTATCTTGTAGTGGTATAGCTGTGACTCCTAATATTTCCTTTACTTTATATCTAATGCTAGTTTCAGTTTTTGGACTAAAAAAAACACCCGACTTACTTAGATTGATTAGTTGGCCAGAAGCTGATCCGAACTCTTTAAACATTTTAACAAGATTATGACATGATTTTTCATTGATCTTACAAAATAAAAGACAGTCGTCCGCAAACAATAAATGACTTATGGGAGGAGCTTTGTGGACAATTTTTATACCTTTCAACAAACCTGAATTTTCCGCATGAAGGATTGTGCGAGAAAGAGCTTCCATAACAAACAGGAAAAGATAAGGAGAGATTGGGTCTCCTTGTCTCAATCCTCTAGTAGGCTTAAAGAACTTAGTTGGAGACCCATTAAGTAAAACAGATAAAGTAGTTGTCGAAATGCATTGGTGAACTAAGTTACACCATTTACTGTTAAAACCCATTTTTGTCATTATTTGGATCAAGAAATCCCATTCGACTCTGTCGAATGCTTTAGACATGTCGATTTTTAATCCCATAAAGCCTTTCTTAGATTTAGAATTTTTCATTTTATGAATAATTTCATGCGCCATAGTAATGTTCTCAGAGATCTGCCTTCCAGGAATGAAGGCAGATTGATAAGGAGAAATTATTTTCCCTAACAAACCTTTCATCCGGCCTGCCATCAATTTAGAAATTATTTTGTAAGAAGTATTAGCAAGAGCTATGGGTCTAAATTCAGAGGGAGTAGTAGGGTTAAGGGTCTTAGGGATTAAAGATATGAATGAGGCATTCATTTCTTTAGAGATATTACCAGTTATAAAGAAAGTTTGAACCATGTTTATAAGGTCAGTACCTATGGTTTCCCAGTTTTGTTGAAAAAAATTGGGAGGAAAACCATCCGGTCCTGGACTTTTATCAGGTTCCATGGAAAAGAGAGTTTTCTTTATTTCATCTTCCGTAGGAGTACCGCAAAGCATATCATTATCGGTCTGTGTTATACTAATAGGTATACGATTAAGCATTTCATGGTCAAACTCAGGGTTCACACTCGAGGCTATTGAATGAAAATGATTTGTAATGCAATCAGAAATATCCTTTCTAGTGTTAAGCCAAACATTTTGTTCATTTTTTAGAATTTCAATTCTATTTCTTCGAAATCTCTGTTTAGCTTTGTTATGAAAATATCTCGTATTTTTGTCTCCTAGAGCTAAATTTTGGTCTCTACTTTTATCCTTCCAGAATTTCTCCTTTATAGCATACCACTTGGCCAGATCTTTTCTAAGTTTAGATAAATCATTCGTTTTATTTGGGTAACTTGCCATTCTGTTAGTCCTATCAAGGTCTTTCTTAATATTATCAATGTTACTATGTATATTTCCAAAACTATTTCTATTCCATACTTTCAAAATGTGTTTTAAAGTAGCTAGTTTTTTGTTGACTTGATGGGCAGGAGATCCCCTAACATTAGTTTTCCAACTCTCTTGAATTAATGGCTTGCATTCTTCATGTTTTATCCACTCCCCAAAATACTTAAATGGGGTTGCACCATCATTCCAATGGTTATAAGTGTTTAGTCTTATTGGAACATGGTCAGAGGCAAGAGGCCCTAGATGGTTTAAATTAGAATTAGGAAATTTTCTATTCCATTTAGAGTTAACTAAGGCTCGATCTAACCTTTGTTCTATGTTTTCAGTGTCAGCCTACGTGATTATTCCAAGTAAAGGTGTAGCCCGTAAATCCCAAGTCCATTAGATCACATTTATTTATTAGGTTATTAAAAACTCTTGCCTCATTTTTTTTAAAAGGAAATCTCTTTTTTTTTTCTTCTTCATGAAGAACTACATTTAGGTCCCCAATTATTATCCATGGTTTATCCATTGTGGCTGCCATATCTCTTATGATTTTCCAAGAATTCAGTTTCAATTTTCTGTAGGGACTCCCATAGAAGCAGGTAAGAATCCAGCTACTATCATTTAAATGATTTGTGACAGTTGCATTAATGTGATTATGAGCAAAGTCATTTATCTGAATATTAACATTGTTTTTCCAGATGAGACATAAACCTCCAGCACTTCCTCTTGGAGGTACAAGATGGTAGTTATAGACATTTACTTGCCTTAAAATGTTAAGCATTGCTATGTTCTGTTGTTTCGTCTCTGATAAAAATAGAATGTCAGGGTTCTCCTTATTGAGAGTGTCTAGCAGACTATTTCTAGTTTCTAATCTTCCTAAACCCTGACAATTCCATGCTATCACATTTATAAACTGCCAAAAATATGAGATCACAGGGGTATCTAAATTCAACTAGCACAATATATGTATAAATTCCACATTGCAATCTTAACGCAGTCGCTAGTTTTCTATCATGATAATAAGTAATGATAAGACAAGTATTTTAGATAATCAACATTATTGCATTCAACAGGTTAAAACACAATAGTTAAAATCTATATGAAGGTATGGAGTATACTTGGGTTTCTCGACACATTTCTAGATTTACTAGACAACAATATGGGGTTTAGGTTTACCTCTTTGTAACTTGACGATCCTTTCTTTGGTATAATCGAAAAAAGTCACCAAAGATGGTTAGAATCTATCTTCTCAATACTTGATAGATTTACCTTAGTTTCGATCAGCAGACTGGTTTGTGTAGTTCCTTGATTCCCTGGTTTTCTCAGCAATTTTCTTTTTTTCCAATTGTAACAAATTTCACCTGGGGTCAGACGAGAATGCATTAGCCTTGAGAGAGATTTTAATTGTCCTTCACAGAATTTAAAGAACTTCATAAATTTGATAATAATATGAACAAAAGAAAACTTTTAATGTATAATAGCTATTGAAACTGCAGCTAGGGAAGATTCAATTTAATAAAAAATCAGAAACCAACCATAAACCAAAAAAGAAATAGGTTAATTAAAAGTTGAAGATGCACTACCAGATTCAAATTTTAAAAGATTTAAAAGGGTTTAAAATCAAGAATAAGTTCTAGATTAAAATCAAGGAAACAGATTCAACATTAATTAAAATTAAGAGAACAAGAGAAATAAATCTTAGGGATTAAAAGGAGTTTAAAAGAGTTTAGAGAGTCCCGTATGAGAAGAAGGATGATGTTTTATATATGTTGCAGCCGTAGGTTGCCGAAGAAACTTAGTACACTTAGATTCAGGATAAACAGCCTTAGAATCTAGGATCTTTGCAAACGGGTTAAGGGAACTTAGTGTTTTTGGAACTAGGTGGCTTGGTGTCTTAAAAGCTTGAAACGGTTGACTGTAACTTGGTGTCTTTGAGGTGTCTGTAACCTGGTGTTTTAGATCTTAAAAATGAGTCTTTGTATTTTGGTGATTATAAACTTAATATTAGATTAACTTGTGGTACTAGATCTGGTAAGATGTTGGATTGATAGACATGTGAAGGTATTAAAGGTGGTTAACCATAGTCATCTCCGTCGCCGACGGTGGTTACTGACTAGATTTTGGTGGTTAACGGCAAGAAAGTGGTGGGTTTAGGGGCGGCGTTAAAAATCGCTCAGAGAAGAGGAGAGAGAGTATAAGATAAATCTGTTTACATCGAAAGGATAGTGTCCCATTCACTAAGCTAAATATACATCCTGGACCTGGATCACACTTGTACAATTTCCACATTTACTTTTCCACATTTACCATAATAAGAAATCTAATTAGAGCTAAAAAAAAAAAAAAAAAAAAAGCTTCAAACTCCAAACACGAAGATAGACAAACTGCTCAGACCGGTGAGTAAGATGTCAGGATCAAAATTCCTGCAATACGTCAGAAAATCTATGCTACAGTATATAGGATCCGTTGGATTTGGATTAAAGAACAAGCCAGATGTATGATTATTTTATCAAGAAAAAGAAAAAGATGTATGATTATTAAATCTTGAAAGGTAACCATCATTTAAAGGTGAAATATTATTTGAAATGTTTCTTACCCATGAAATGATTATTTGATAATCTATGGTAAATGTGACTTTTGACCCATGGACAAGACATGGATATCCAACAAAATTAGAACCATCTATCTAATCTATGGTAAAGTCAGCTGACTTCGATTTGATTCATTTGAAAAGATCCTGATTAGTTATCTCCAACACCAACCAAATAACTACAAGTCTAATAGTCTAATACTCTTGCTAAGGACCAAGTGGAATCAACGGAATGGATTGCTCCAAATCTAAGACTACAAATCCGCGTCCACCCATCCGTTGCCCACCCCAACAATGCTTATTATACTTTGTTAGGGTATGTTTTTGACCCATGTTTTAGGGCATACCATATAAAGACAAAAACGGACATTATATAGTAATTTTAAAAGCCCCTTATCTATGTATTTTGTTTAATGACAAAACTGCCCTTATTCATTTTTAAATTTAAAAAAAATTAAATTTATTTAAACTTTTAATTATTTTTTTTCTTTTACCGAATTTTTTTATTTATGGTGGGTTTGTTCGCAGAATTCACAATTTTGAGGATTTATAATCCCATGGGATTACAAATTCTGGGATTCATATGAATCCCTCGTGTGTTTGGTAACTCAGTTAAAATTCTTAGGATTCATGAGATTATCTTGTTTTAAAGTCCATATATTGTTTGACGTTATCTTAGAATCTTAAAATTGTATATATATATATATGACATTTAAAGTTGAAAAAAGTGGGTCCATGAATCCCTTGAAAAGTTTCCCAGCAAATCTTAGGGGGGGAGGGGTCGGACTCCATATGGAGGATTTGGTGGAAAAGTAATTCCCATGGGAAACGTGATTCCATGGATTTGGGCAACCAAACGTACCGAGGGAAACGTAATTCCACCAAATCCCCTGGACCTATAAATCCCACCTTTAAAATTCTGCATCCAAACCCACCATTAGTTAAAAGAAAAGTAAAGTTTTTACAAGAAACTAGATGGGAGCCTAGCAACAAGTTGGGATCCAACACCTTTTTGAATGGCTAAACCTATTCTAACGAAAAGAAAATTACCAACATTAATATTTACATCATGTGTAGCTATGTAGTTTTTCAATCTTTTCAAAAACTCAATAGTTTCAAAACCAAGTTCACCCAAGGTAGTAAAGGCTAAAGTACCAAACCTATATCCATTGGATCTACAGATATCAAGATATTTAACCCTCTTGCGCTCAACCGCTTTAGCCAAGGCGAGACCCGGTGTAAAAGCTTGCACACCACCCCAGCAAAAGGCGAAACACCGGTCACATAAAAACATGTATCACGACCCTCCTCCCAACTGTAGACCAAGATATCCGTCGGCCTAGCATCACCACCATCAGGAGATAGGAACCCCAAAGCTGCTTCAACTTTAGAAGGTACACTAGCACGATAACAAATATCTGCAAATGTATCTCTAAGAAGATCATGACGAAATTTAATACCAACCTCACTGGCACAATGAAGCGCGTGATCACCATAAACATCCATGTCCCTTTGCGGCAACTACAAGAAGCGTTAGCGTAAAAACAAGGGGATACCAAGTCCGTAGCAAAGCACAACACTAAAGGCGACGCGTCCGATCTTCTATCCCAAACCATCAGCAGGGATAGCAAAGGTAGTCTTGTGCATCTGCAGTCTTATTACACCACCAAAGAACTAAATCTCGCTTTGACATATTCAACAGAGAGCGCATTGTCTTACACACGCCTGCAAAATACTGAACTGCCAATGTATGCATGGGATAAGGGGCAGTAATAAGATTGCAAAGTTGTGACGAATCAATACCACAAACTCATTGAAACTGTCAAAAGCATCTTGATATCTTGGGCCTTGACTTGAATGCTCGATCCTTGTAGAATAGTGTCTGTAAGTATAAAGTCTCGAGAACAAGAAGCCAAATAACAATACTGCTTAGTATCAAACATAATATAAATTCCTAGGCCACCATCTCTAATGGGTAAAGAAGAAATCCTCTGTTGTAATAAACCATAGCCTGGACCATCACCGTTCACCAATTTCCTCAAGTAACTGGAAAGATTATTATCAAAAACAAGTTGAGCATCTTTCACATGACAAGGGTCAGTAGTAAGAAAAGTAAAGTCGAGTTTGGAAACACCTGTGAAACTTCTAAGCAACATCAATTCACTTTGTGGATCATTTAATTTATGAACTTCTTCCATTAACTGAGTAATCTTGTGCACTCTATCAAGAACAAGATGGCTGCTAAAAGACGGATTCAAACTCACAGGACCACCAAGTAGTTTAACACCCACAGATGGTCTTCCAATATCAGCTGGGAAAATACCAACTTGAGTACTCCTCTCATCGATAGAAAGCAAACAAAAAGTATTATTTTCTGGATGTTGAGATCAAGCCCTACAACAACTCCTTCATTCTTGATGATATGGAAAGCCTTCGAAACCATCAGTGTATCTCCAATGATGGTACCATCATCTAAATACCAACTGCAAGTCAAGTGTGCATTGTTGAGATATTTTTGATAGCAATGGGATGCAAGGTCAAAGAAAAAGAAGAGGGCCCAAAGGGTCTCCTTGTTGTACACCTTGGGCAGAAGACAAGGTAGAAGCACCATAATACAATCTTGCAGGGGAAGCGTAACTGAATTCAACCCATCTATATATGCTAGGACACTTATGTTTAACTGCGCGCAACATGGAAGATCTGTCCACTAGGTTAAAGCATTCCTGAAGTCGACTAAGAGCATGGACATGGAATTCTAATTACATTTTTCAGCTAAGATACGATTAAAAAAATGTAGAATAGCTTCCCCTCCACATGGAACACCCACGCCATATTGAAAATCACTCAAATAAACTGACATGTCTTTACTTACAGCTGAGGCAACAACCTTAGATACTAACCATCTCCATATGGTACCCACTGCAATAGGCCTAATACCACCACCAGGTTTAAGCAACGGCGTAAGAGGTGCACTAGCAAAATAAATACCAAGTTGAGGAGGACATTTACCAGACAATAAAAGATTTACAATTGCCGTGATGGAAGCTAGGAGGTCATCCGCAACAGCTGCAGCAGACCCACTAAGAGCATCTAGAAAATGCTGGGCATGAAGTCCATCTCTGCCACATGAAGTACCTTTGGGAAAACTTCGAATACTGCTTAGAACCAAATCTGAACTAGCAGTTGCTGCATCAAATTCATTAGGCGCAGTATGCAAGGTAGGTGGCGGAGCATGAGGATGCTTAAGCTGCAAATCTTCCAAAGTGTTATCAGATAAAGGGGCTACACCACTAGAGGTAAGAACCTTAATAGCCACAGTATACGACCCTTGACTTAACTTCCTTCGACAAAGTATAAGGTTAACATCTAACTGGTTGTCCTTATGAGCTGAAACCATATGTTTTGTTGAACTATCAAGCTCTGCTAATAAATAGAATCAAAGATATACAACCATCAGTGTCACGCCATTTAGCTAAAGCTTGATTTATATAAGCAACATGTAATCTCTTACGTATACCTGACCTCTCTTCAGACTTACACTTAAGAATATAATTTCTCAAAATGCATATTGGAAAAAGTAATAACTTAATCCAACAAGAAGTATCTAAAGGATTAAGTATAACTGTGTCCATAATTTGTTTGAAAGCCCTAGAGAAACTAAGCCTGCATTTAGTAGGTATATGTCGAATAGTATGAAATTGAGCTTCAAAAACCTTATCCAACAAATTCACATCAAGACATGGCCTACTAACATCATCATTTATATCTCCATCAAAACAAGAGCTTACCTCATCAAGTGGTTTTGCAATGCCATGGATAAACTATGAATTAAAAAACAAAATTCCAGAAGGGCGTTGGGGCATAGCTTGTTGCCCGACTCCCACCCATTCATATGTAAATACTACTCTTTGTTAATAAAAGCCCACGGTGGCATCCTTTTATAAAAAAATTTTAAAATTTTTAAAAAATAACAATACCCTAGGTTTGGCTGACAAGTTACCAGCCGAACTTGAAGAACAATGAGCAATTCGACTAATAATTTGTTGGTCGAACCTAGCCGTTATGAAAATATACCTATGTTCGGCTGACAAGTTATCAGCCGAACCTCATTCTGTAACTGTCGAATTTAGGTTCGGATGATTGGAGCAAAAAGAGGATAGCCGAACTTAGTGTTGTTCTTCATAAAGTGAAGTTCGACTATCATTTTTGTATTTAATTATCAGCCAAACTGTTCATCAGCACCTTCAGAATGGAAAAAAAAATGAGCAGTTCGGCTAATAATTCATTTCAATTATCAGCCGAACCTAATTCCGCAACTACCAAAAAAATTCCATTTTTTATATCTAAACTTAATCTATCAATAAAATTTAATAAATAAGACATGAGTTTGTGAAAAATACTTCTATCGTATATCTCGGTTGGTATAAGGTAGAGAAAAGAAAGAAAAAAAATCAATTTTTTTCTTTCAAGAAGGAGTTGGTGCCCAGCTTGTTGCTCGGTTACCAACCAAAGCTGTGTATGAATCCTAATTATTGCATATATTAATTTTATCATTAGAAAAATAAAAATAAAATAAAAAAGAATTGTAATAAATCTATGGAAATTTTCGGTGATCATGCGCTTCATTGTGCTAAGGATGTTGGGATTAAGTTTCATAGTTCGTGATGCGATTTTTGACCTGCTACAGGGCATGTGTTCCTGTGCGCAAAGAAGCGGCTCTGGGTCTTTTATCAGATGACAACAAAGATTTACGCCCTGCGGATATCCTTATGCTCAATTGGGAAAATGGCCAGGATGTGTGTATGGATATCACAGGTGTCTCACCCTTTCCTGGTGATGGAGTTCGCGCCTAAGCCAGGCTATTTCGAGAGCAATTTCGCGCAAACGCACTAAATATTTGAATGAGTATGTTTCCAATGGCTATGGGTTAGGTGTCTTAGCTTTTACTACTTTAGGGGAGCTTAGTGAGGATTTCATTTGTTTTTTCAAACGCCTAAAGAATTGTTTAATTAACAATGACGCTGGCAGTGGTTCAGGTAGTTTTATTTTTCATAGACTAGGTGTTGTTATTCAGAAAGGGGTTGGTGCTCAGCTTGTTGCTTGGCTGCCAACCAAAAGCTCTGTAATTTGATCATTTTCTTAAAGATTATGGAAAAAAAAATATTAAGTATACTCATAAATAAATTTTTATTTTTTACAAAAAAAGAATTGAAAAAATAAAAAATAAAAAAATGAAAAATTAGATAAATAATTTATTATTTTAATATTAATTGGCCCAAATTAGGACTCATACACAGCCTTAGTTGGTAGCCGAGTGGCAAGCTGGGCACCAACACCTTTCTGAATAGCAACTCCTAACCTATGAAAAATAAAACTGCCTAGACCACTACCAAAAGCATCATTACTAACTAAACGGTTCTTTAAACGCTTAAAAAAAACAAAGCAACTCCTCACCAAGCTCTCCCAAAGTGGTGAAAGCTAAAACGCCCAAACCATATACCCATTTGAAGTACAATCATCCAAGTATTTAGAACGTTTACACGCAAATGATTTCGAAATGGCTTGACCTGGGACGAAAGAACGAACCCCCTCACTTGTGAAGGGCGATACACCTGTGACATCCATGCAAATATCTTGGCCATTCTCCCAATTAAGGACGAGAATGTCTGCTGGACGTAAATCCTTGTTGCTATCCGATAAAAAACCTAAAGAAGCCTCTTTACGCACCGGTACACCCGCTTTGTAGCAAATATCCGCAATTACATCACGAACTAGGTCATGGCGAAACTTAATACCCACGTCTTTAGCACAATGGAGAGCGTGATCACCAAAAATATCCATAGGTTTATTACAACAAGAACACACATCATATCCGCCAAACAAGGGGATACCAAGCCGATAGCAAACTACTACTCTAAACTGTCTGGGACCAAGGCACTTCGATCTAGCCCACGATGGGAACGACCCCAAAAGGTAGTCTTGTGCATGCTTGACTCGATTACATTGCCCAAGACGGAGTCTCTTGTAGATAATGAAAATTGGATGGATTTGCTTCTTAACTTTATCAAAATAAGTGAGCGCCAAGGAGTGCATAGAAGGGGGCAATATCATCGACACGATAAGAAGAAGGCAAACCACATACTCGAACAAAATTTCAAGAGCCAATCGATAAGCGAGCCATTATCCAGGAAATAAATTACCAAGTATTACCTTTCACACCGAAGTAGTCACGGGCTCACGAGAAGCAAGAAAACAATAAGTGTAAGTGTCCGCCAAAGTGTAAATAGCCAAGGCCACCATCTTTGATTGGCAAGGTAGCTAATCTTTGTTGCAAAGGCCCGAAACCAGCTCCATCACCCGTGATTAAAAGCCTCAAATACTTGAGTGAATGGTAATCAAAAGATCTGACGCCTGTTGTAAGGCCGCATGATTGGTGGTTCGCATCGCAAAATATAGTCTGGACACACCGACGCAGTTGCGAAGTAAAAACATCTCACTTTGAGGATCCTTGAGTTTTTTAATAGCTGACATAAGTTGAATAGTCTTGTTGAATAGTTTTTTTTATTAGATAATAAATAAGTAAATTAATAAATAAATCAAAGGTAGCTAAGTGATTTTACCTATCATTGAATACCCTTTATCACCACACTTTAGTTAGCTTAATTATTTTATATGCCCTAAAATTTTCTTGTATGCCTAAAACATGTTTTTCTTTTATTGGGCTTTGATTTTTGGTTTCCAGCTTGTTG
Source organism: Papaver armeniacum (assembly GCA_023531295.1). NCBI lineage: Eukaryota > Viridiplantae > Streptophyta > Magnoliopsida > Ranunculales > Papaveraceae > Papaver > Papaver armeniacum. The sequence continues at coordinate 43,939 of JAJJWW010000704.1, forward strand.
GGCCTTGTTTTTGTTTTCCTTTTTGTGGATACTGAAGGGCTTGTTGTCCAGTGTGTCATTCAGATTTTGGTTGTAAGTTGTAACCTTGACAACACTCGAAACTAGAGGTGTAAATTGGGTTGTGCCAGCACGAACACAACCCAAAGATAAGACGCTAAAATCGAGCCCAGCCCAAGACGTGATTTAGCCCAAGACGGCTCAAAGACGTTAGTTTCGTAATTTGTCTGGTTAGCCTAATCGCACATTAGCACAAGACAACACGCGGCGGCACGAGATAAGCACGTGGCCCAAAGTACACACGTTAAGAAAGCACGTCGTCATAGCATGCACAAGTATACCATATAACAAGGCATAATACATCACATTTTGTGTATATATCACAAAAGAGTCACTATTCTCGCTAGTTTTTTACATTTTATGTTGGATTATTTTTATAACAACGCATATAATACCTAAATATTTGGAAAATATATTTCAATATCGTTGTTATAATGTCTTTACCTATATTTGACTAGAATATTAATTTATATGGCAATGATCTAATTTTATATTTGATGTGCTATTTCTTTTTATTGAATAAACTTGTTAATTTAACTTGAAATAATTTCGAATGATATGTTAACTATTTAAATTCTCGTGATAATGTCCGACTTAATGTATACATTAAGTGATTTCAATTTGTTTATAGCACGTGTGCCAGCACAGCACATCACATCACGTTTATTCCGTGTGCTGTGCTCGTGGGCTGTGTTGTGCCTAGCTTTTGACTAGTAAAGCACAACATGGCACAACACGTTTAAATCGTTGGCACAGCACAACACGGCACATGGCACGTGAAGCACGCGATTTCGTGTGCCAGGCCGGCACGTTTTACACCTTTACTCGAAACAACCGAGGATATTTATTACAGTCTCACTCTACCATGGTAGAAAATCTGATTAGAACATTCACTTGGCTTGGCAACATCGCTATTTTCGTCAACTCGTTATGAACCTTGTGGCATAAGTGACTTAAAGGACGCGTAGGGAATGAAATGGCAAATCATGAAGTGGTTTTAACATTCCAGTATCTTATAGGAAGGGGGCATTAGAATCTCACTTGGTCAAAGGCTTCAACCATTTTTTTTTTTTTTAATTTTTTTACATTTCGTTTTAAGCGTGTGCCCACATGCCCACATATTAGTTTCTCCACCTGCCCTACATGCAAAATCAAAGAAGACTCATTAGTTTTGTGATCACATCTTAATGCAGTATGGGCTCAAGTGAATATCCAAAATCAACAATTTCAAGATCAAATATTTGTTAATTGGATAAGATACTGGCGGCAGTTGATTTCATATAAGGATGACTTTAATTGAGAATAGTCATTTACAATAATTGCATGCATGATTTGGTCAATTTGGACCAGCAGAAACACAATTATTCATATAGAGAAAATTGTAGAACGCTGCCAGTGCAGACACCTCAACCATTTCTTCAAAGGATTGTTGCTATGACTCATGTCTCTGATATTTCCTCTTGGACTTCCCCAATATTCGGTTGGATTAAAATTAACGGTAATGGGGCTTGGAATCTATCTTCAATAGACGGTGGGATTGGATTTATTTTCCGAAATTCTGATCACTAATTCCTAATTGAGGAAGGAAGATACATCTCTTGTGGATATGCGGAGGAAGTGGAAATACGAGCAATACGAGAGGCTATGAGAACTGCTCTGGAGAGGAAAGATCAACAAGTACTGATTGAAAGTGATGCTGAAGAAATCATATGGAGAATCATCAAAGAAATAGATTTTCGTGGGAACCATAGAACTCAAGCATGGTTATCTGATATAGAATACCTACTTTCTAGGTTTAAGAGAATTGTCTTTAGTTTTGTTAATCGAACCAACAATGTGGTCGCCCATAATGTAGCCCAATGGGCAAAAACAAACAGAACCAGTATGGCTTGGTCTTCACCCCCAGTTTGGCTTCTGTCTATCGAGTTTTTTCTTATTAAAAATAAAAAATAAAAAATGACCACATATTTATCAAGCTTGCTACATGAGTTACCAAATTTCACAGAAAATTACTGATAGTAGTAAAAACTAATCTTCAACCATACGGACCAGTTTCTGTTCTTGAAATCAGTTTAAATTGATTTTTTTTTTTTTTACATTAATGGAAATGAAGACAACTCAAGTGACTTCCACCAAATAGGGTGGCAAATAGCATACAGTATAATTTACAAGACTTCTAGCTACTTACAGATTTTCTATCAAAGAACTAATTCAAGTTTTTTACGTATATAGCTTCAAATTAATGTAATTACATTGGAAGAAATTGCAATAGAACTTGCTACTACAGCCAAGGTTATCATCAATACAGCCAAAACCTTATCTCTTCTTGTCGCCACTCCATGATAATCTCTACACATCCAAGAACATAAAACAAAGGTTAGATAAGAGAAACTCAAAAAGAAACTCAATTAAGAAAAGTACTTTTATTTAAGAAAAGACATTCTTACCTTAAAACAATGGCACAAGGAAAGATGAAAGCAAGGCAAAGAGAAGTTGTTGACCCAATAAACTGAAAGAAATACCATATGTTTGGTATGACCACAGCTGCTACATAAACGATCAATAGTAGGAAACAAGTAACCGACACGAACCGAGCCGGATGGGTAGACAATGCGGGCCATTTAGGCCTAGGAAAGAAGAGTTCATCGACGTTTACTCGTAATGAGAAATTCAGAATAGGAAAAACAAGCATGATATGGATTGCGTAACTTAATCGGATTATATCAGTGACAATCCATGTGTTTGTTGACGAACTAAAATTTTCGTCAAAGTTGGAGAGTATGTCGGACATTGTGGAATCTCCAAATAGTTGGTACCCAGATATTCCAACGATCGAGTATATTGCAACACATATGACTAGTGATATTCGAATGGCAGAAGTCATGTCAGATGGTTTGCTGAGTTCGGCTCTAATCGGATGGACTGGATAAACAGAAAAAACATAAATTAGAAAAATCCAGCACAACCTTGATTCAGAATTTGCGTTGTATTGCTATAACACGTTCATTGAAATGGTGATTTTCAGACTTATACCGTTGGGTTGGAAAGTGAACGCGGTCACAATAATGGGAACTGCTGTAAAAAGTTTTGAAAAAGATGAATCTTCAGCTGGTAGTAGTCTTGTGGTTGTCTGCTTGCCCTCCCAAAATGAAAATATAGCCATAGCCATGGTTATACTAACAAATACCACAGCAAGAAAGACCGACACAGCAGAAGTGTACTTCAATGATTCTGCACTCAACAAAATCGAAAGCTTCGATTAAAACCAAGTTTTTGCAAGAAACAGAAGAAACCAAGCCACTGATGAATAAAGAACTTACAAACCTATGCGTTTTAGCAAAACCAGGGGAAGCATAACAAAGATTGTGACGAAAAACATCGAGAAATTTCTCGAATTCCACCAGTGGATCCCAAACCATTCTCGTAGAATTCCCATATGAACATTCCTTCCATGTTCCAATTTTCCACCAGTTCCAGATAATACATCCCCTGCATAAGCATAAATATATCATGTTTTCCGACAAGCCAAGTAATACAAAATTGTTTATTTCAATAGAGACATTGTGATGGAAAACATACCAATAACGATGAGATAAATGACGAGACATCCAAGATTTGTGATCAATATACAAATTTGCAGCAAAAACGAACCGGCTAACCCAAATGACTCCCCCATCAAACCGGCATAAGTCGTCTTCTTAACAGTAAACCTCAAAAGAAAATCTACTGATATCTCAGACAATATAGCAACAATAACAATAAGCACAAGGGCCGGAGCTATCCCAAGTACCTGCAGAGTAGCAGGAATAGACATAATTCCGCCTCCAATTATACTAGTCGTAACATTAAACACTAGACCAGAATGAGAAGAGTCGTCTTCATCTACCAAAACCACCGGAAATGTTTTATAATCCTTTGCGTTCTTCGTGGAGATGAATTTGGGTAGTAAAGGATATGATATTTCACCGGTCACCACCGATTTCATCTTCATTAATTGTTTCTGCTGATTAGTAGTATTTTGGTTGGTGAAGAAGAAGAATGCAACTAACTACATGTTTTGAGATGTTCTTGTAGTACAAACATTTTTCAACACGCATAGATTGTCAAGTGCTGCATTAATTTGTTTGTATTGAAAATCAGAAGATTAAAGGAAATAGATCAGAATGGATGAATGAAGGTAGTAGGAGAAGGATAATATTGGGATATAATTTTTTTGAAAAGGTTGGCTCAACCAAATAAAATATAGTCAAGCCCGGATGATTATTAGGCTTGCTAGTAGATAACTTGATTTATAATGGGTCAATAATGACTCCACCACTCACAGACCACTAATGATGATGTCCATAATAAATTATTAAAGTGTGCAAGAGTTTACAAGTGAGTGAATGAGGTTTATGATAAGAGTGTACGTTAGGTGTATGTGCATAAGAAGTGAGGTGATTGGTAGATTTGTTTGCACTTATTATAATTCCGTTTTAGATTTTGAGTGAGCTGATGATTTTAAGCCTAACCCACACTCATGTTGCATTATTGCAAAGATAAATCAAATGATGAGATGGGATTAGGAGGTACAAAGAAAATTACATATAGGGAAATTAAGAGATGTTAAGTGGTGAAGTTCTAATATACAAAGCAAGGAGTTTGGAATCTCACTTGGTCAAGCATTATTATAAAGATTGACCGGAATAATGGAACTTGTATTAACATTTCGATGACATGGTATATTGGAGGTGTCAAATAAAGTAGGCTCTGGAATTTGTCTTTAACATGTACATTTACGAAAAAGGGCAGTTTGACTTATGAAATGAGATAACAATAAAAAGAATGTAGACTTCTGGTATTTTTCGATCGAACAATGACCATGAGTACTGCAAAGAAGCAATTTATTCAACTGAAATTCAAGTTAGGATTTTTTTTTGAAATAAATCTTACCAATAACCAACTGTAGGAGCTGACCAAGAAAAACGGGTCAAGATATTTGAAATACTAAATCTTACCAATCACAATCTACCATACTAGTGAAGGAGCTCACCAAAAAGGTTTATCACGTATGTATGAGCTCACCAAGCTTCGACCCGATTCACAAATCTCTACCTGACCCGCCACCCAACGGATAGATTCAGGGGAGTTTCGGATAAAAAATAAAGACCAAAAATACTTAAAACTTATCCGGCCGTCCGCCTATTTATTTTTGCGGTCGACATCTGGATGACTGGATCACAGATTTGAATTGCACCACCATCTTTCGGGATGACGACTTGGAATATCATGTGGCTTATTATTATGCGGAATATCTCGGGATCCAACGGCCGAAAGACATAAATACCTTTCCCCATAAGGGATAATTAATATTGGCAAAACGTATACGCTAATCCAAAACAGATTCTTAAGATGACGATCGAGACCGGTGACGGTGAGTAAGATGTCCGTCCTAACAAATCAATACATTAGAAAATCCTTACTCTAAAGTATATATAGCATTCGTTTGATTTGGCTAGTCCCATATATCTAGAGGTGTAAAACGTCTGGCGGCTCAAGACACCTGCAAGACACGGTTTGCGCTTCACGTCACAAGTGTGCCGCGTCGTGTGTGCTATGCCAACGATTTAAACGTGTTGTGCCGTGCCGCGCTTTACTAGTCAAAAGCTAGCATAAGACCCACCACGGCACAAAGACACGAATAAACGTGTTGTGCCAGCCGTCTTGCACACGTGTTATAAAAAATTTGAAATCACTTAATGTATACATTAAGTCGGCCATTATCAAAAGAATTTAATTAGACAACATTTGAAATTATTTCAAGTAAAATTAACAAGTTTATTCAATAAAAAAAATAACCCATCAAATATAAAATTGGATTATTGTCATGTAAATTAATGTTCTAGTTAAATATAGGTGACTTACACTATAACAATGATATTGAAATATATTTTCTAAATATTAAGGTATTGTATGTGTTGTTATAAATAAGCCAACATAAAATGTTAAAAACTAGCTAGAATAGTGACTCTTTTGTAAAATGTACAAAAAATGTGATGTATTATGCCTTGTTATATGGTGTATTTGTACATGTTATGACGTGCTCTCTTAATTGTGTTGTCTTTGGCCGGGCCACGTGTCTTATCCGTACCGCGTGATATCTTTGTGCTACTCTTTGCCAATTAGTCAAACCCAAAGACGTCCCATTTAACAAACGTGTTGTGCCGTCTTTGAAGCTAAGTCACGTCGCCGGATCGGGCAATGCTCAAATTTTTAGCGTGGCTGGTCTGGGTTTCATTCGTCGGGCACAATTTAATTTACACCTCTACATATATCAAACAATTAAAGAACAAGTGAAAAAGTCAGATGTATGATTAAATCATGAAAGGTAATCATCATTTAACGGTGAAATATATGTTATTTAATTAATGAGGGAGGATCTTCTTATCTATGGACAACACATGATGTTGAAATTCGACAAAAACAAAAATATCCATCGTATATGTGGTAAAGTCATCTGACTTGAATTTGATCTGATGTTTGTTATCTATGGGCAACAGATGATGTTGAAATCCAACGCTGTACCAAAGAGTTTATTTATTGATTTTTTTCTTTCCTTCTTCTAAGCATTATTTTATTTACTTTTTATTATTCAGTTAAAGACAATTACTATAAACAAACTTACAAGAAGTTAGCTAGAAGCCTGGAGACAAGTTGGGCTCCAACCCCTTCTGAATGACAACGTCTACTTTATGAAAAAACAAATTAGCACCCTTAGGTGTATCTTCATGCCTAGTAGAATAGTGGTGGAGACGCTTCAAGAGATCGACTGCATCCTCATTGAGCTCCCCCAAAGTGGAGAAGGAAAGCACACCGTATTCGTGACTTGCACAATGGTCAAAATACTTAATACGCTTACGAACAACAGCCTGATCCACAACAAGGCATGGGCGGAAAGAACGAACCCCACCTCCAGGTGGAGGGCGAAACAACCGTGACATCTAAACACGTCTCCCGCCACTATCCAATTGTAGATCAAGATGTCTCTGAGCCTTAAGTCACCACCATTGCTAGATATAAGACCCAACCGAAATTCTTTTCCAGCTGGGACACCGACATGGAAACACATGTCTACAATAGTGTCACGTACAAAGTCGTGTTGGAATTTAACACCAGGCTCATCAGAGCAATGAAGTGCATAACCGCCGAAAACGTCAATTTACTTATCACAGCTGGAGCATAAGTCACCTACAGCAAATAGAGGAATGGCAAGCCTATAACATAAGATAGCACTAAAATGACGAGGTCTGATATTTTGGTTAAGTCCTTCGATGGGAATCGCCTTGAGATAATCTTGAGCATGTTGGAGTTTATTACATTGCCAAAGTACTGTGTCCCACAAGATCAAAGAGTGCATTGAGGGAATATTCTTCATTACTGCATCGAAATAAGTGATTGCCAGAGAATGCATAGATGGGGGCGATCTATCGACACTCAAATGCGATGAATCAAGGCCACATACACGATTGTAACAATCTAAAGCATGTTGTAAACTCCGACTATGGGAGGAGATACCTGAATTGCGCAAGATGTTTGCTTGTAGGGACTTCAACTGTAAACACGAAGACAAGTAGCTAAAATGTATTGTGTCTGCCGTAGTGTAAATACCCAAGCCTCCACACCTGATAGGAAGGGACGAAATACGTTGTTGCAAAGGTCCGAAACCAGAGCCATCAGCTGTAACAATATGTCTCAGAAACTGAAAAAGATTAGAGTCAAAAACTTATTGAGCTGGCATGATGCATAAAGGTCTGGTTGTTCTCATCGAGAAATATAACCTTGAAACCCCATCACAGTACCGGAGGAGAAAAATTTCAATCTGGGGATCTTCGAGCCTACTAATTACCTCCATCAACTTGATTGTTTGTCTACACGGTGCATAACCATCTTGTTAAAGAACTGCTCATCTAAGCTAACAGGACCACCTAGCAGTTTAACTCCAGTCTCGGGTATGCAAATATGAGATGGAAAGACACCATTGTCCAAATTTCGGGTGTCAACAGTTGGCCAGAAAACCTCAGTCTTGGAAATTTTGAGATGAATACCCATGGCCACACCCTCTGATTATATTATACAAAAAGCTCTGGAGACCGATAATGTGTCACCGATGATAGTTACATCATCAAGATACCAAGCTTGCAAGTCTAGATCACATTGTGCATAAATCTTCTTGATCAAGGGGTGAAGAGTAATGGCAAATAAAAGAGGACCCAGAGGATCACCTTGTTGAACGCCTTGAGATGAGAAGAGGCAAGAGTCTCTGTAATATAGTTTAGGTGGATAGGAATAACAAAACTCCACCCACTTAGAAATTGCAGGACAGGTAAGTCTTACTTCCTTGAGCATGATATTTATGTCTAGTAAATTAAAAGCATTTCTAAAGTCAACCAGTAACATGGATTTGGAGTTGTCCGTACCTTTATGCCTCCTCGAGAAGAAGGTTGGCAGAGTGCAAAATAGCTTCAAACCCCACCCGAAACACCAACCCCAAACTGGAAATCACCCAAATAAATGCTCATTTCCTTGCTGACAGAAGAAGCTGCAACCTAGGAAACAAGCTGTCTCCATATAGTGCCCACTGCTATGGGTCTGATGCCACTATCGGGTTTGAGTAGTAGTGTTAAAGGAGCACTTTCTATAAACTGACTAAGTTAGCGAGGCACCTTCCATCAAGCAACAAGTTGATCACACCAGTGATGGAAGAAATTAGACCAACTGCTACTGTTGTTGCCGATCCACTTAGGGCATCAACAAGATGCTGAGCTCGCAAACCATCACGGCTACAAGAGGATCCTTTGAGGAAACTCTTAATCCTACATAGAACCATGCCAGCATTAGTGTGAATACAAGCTGCAACAATCGGTGAAGGAGGTATAACAGTAGAATAGGATATCAATTATATAAGGTTAACGGGAAAAAAAATCTCCGAACTTTTCAAAAATCGGTTTAACAGTAGAAACTCCGATTAGTCCATCCACATGGCCCGATAAGTATCATTTTTTTTGTCGACTCCCACAAATTCAAAAAGTCTAAACTGACAGTGTGCCGAAGACACTCCAAAACTGTTAAGAGACATAAGTTGGGCCCAATTCATCCACAAATGGCCCGTGCAAATTCCCAGAGGGCGGATCCTACTTGCCCCTTCACATGAAGGTTTTTGAGTTGTTTTTTGGATGGTCTGTCCAGAACCAGTACCACTGCCATAAATTATGGACCTCGTGGAATCTCATGAAGTTGTTTGGAGATTCCAAATTTCCATTGCATAAGAAGGATATTAGAATACCACTTGGTCAAGGATGATAAATACATTGACTAGTATAATGTTGTTACTATTGAACCAGTACTCAAAACACCCCAAAGACGTACTGAATTGCGGCGGGAGTCAAATATGGTAGGCTTTGAAATTTGTACTAACATGCACATTCATTAGGAGAGGCATTTTGATTTTATGAAATAAGCCAAAAAAAATAAAATAAAGCCTCTAAATTAGTTGCAGAGTTCTTGTTTTTTTTTCTTCCATTGAACAATGACCTTGACTGCAAAGAACCAAGTTATTCAACAGACATTGAAGTTCTGGGTTCCTGAATAAATCCTACCAACTACCAGTATATTCCAATACGAGCTTGCCATGGAGGAACAGAACAGACAACTTCGGTAACTCCTTTGGATTGGTATTACCTTATATAGGGCCTGGTCTGTTATTCCAAAAGGAGCTCACCAAAAAAGTGGAGCGGTACCGTCTATATATAGGGCCTGGTCTGTTTGGTGGGTTCCTTACTACTACCTCCGTCCCACTATTAGTTGACTTAGTAGCACAATTTAGAAATGATTTATCTCTCAAACTATACCACGGATATTCGTAAATTTTATATCATTGGAAAGGATTTTAAAACACCTACGTAACTTAATATAAACATGAGTATCAAATTATATAAAATCAACTACTAATGAGACAAAATCAAAAAACAAATAGGTCATCTAATAGTGGGACGGAGGGAGTATTAGTTTAGTCCTTACTTGCGTGCCATGGTCTTATCATAGCCTGCCGGATAACCCTATTTGCCCCTAGTTTCCTTTCCGTTTTAGACACAATTAACAAACTAATAATCCCACATCATAATTCCAACTCTGTTAATCCAGTTTATAAGGAAAGAGCACCGGATATATTATTGTCAATTTGGAAAGCTTGATTACTATTGTAAACATTTAAGGTATGGACCATCCTCTGATAACACGCAACCTTAGGTTAGGTCTAGGCCATCCTTTTATAACACGCATCTCGTCCCCGGGTCACTCATATATATACCTAGTTGAACCAGCCTTGTCGAGTCTAAGATAAAACCAAAGCATACATTTACAAAAGGTTTGGCTAGGGTTTTTTCTTTCCTTCAAAATAGTCGAACATACATTGACGAAGAATTCAGCTAGGAGTTTCTTTTCCAACTTTAATTTTTATGATTACTACTCAAGAGGGAGGATTCATGACACTCTTAGATGGACAAGGTCGGACAAGATTTGCGCCATTTTCTCCGCCAAACTCAAATAAAAATGAAGTGGGAATGTTATAAACACCCCTACTATCCATGGATACTTCACAAATACCCTTATGAGTCTTTACAAATACCCTTAATGGCATAATTGAAATTATGAACAAAAAATAATTTACATAATTCCATTTTAACCTTTATGTAGGCTTTCTTCTTTATTTTCCAGTCGAGGAAAACCAACGCAACTCTCCACCATCTCCATCTCGTCACTGTCATAGCCTTCCGAATTCCGCCATCATCACCACCACCTCCATCACGACCATCACCATGACTGCAACATCTTGTATTCATTATCAAGCATCCTGTATTGGATCTAGATTTGTAGAAAATTATCGATCTCGTACTAACTCTTAGGATCTGGTTGTTTCGAATCTGGATAAGAATACAACGAAGTAAATTTTATGAGATGTGAGTAATTTTACGACCTAATTTGATAAATTGTTGTGATTTTCGATTTGATCGATTGTTTTTTCAATATCAAATTTAGAGATCGAGATTCGATTTTTGGGTTCCGTTTAAGTAATTTGTGAGATTGAAATTCAATCTTTAGGTTTAGGTTTTGACTTTGGTTTTGTTGTAATTTCAGGAGCAATCATCATCATGTAAAAGATGAGGAAAAATTGGAAATTTGGGCGTTGATGCTGCTGGGATGCCAGTGGTGGTGCACAATAATATGGGATGTTTGGTTTTTGATGAGCTTAAGAATTTGCTAGTATTCAGTTTGGTCATTTTTTTCAATTGAATGAAAAATGTTTTTGATTGTTTAGGAAGTGTATTTGCTTTGCGTAAAACATTGCAAGTGTAGGCTACTGGTGTATTCCATACTCAAATGTAGGGAGTATATCTATGCTCTCGGATGACACCTTTTGGGACGAACAGGGTATGTACCCATCTTTCTAGCTTCTCATATTTTTTGCCTCTCGAATGTCACTTACTTAATTTGCGCAAATGAAGCATTTACTTACCGATGTTTTGTTAATACAAGGTGCGAGATGGAAAGATGTCTAAAAATATTACTTGAACACCAACTTTAAGACATGTTTAGTTCCGTAATAGTTATAATTGAGAACTTTTTGGTTTGTGGTGGAAATCAATCATTTTGAAGTTTAGTTTGTTATGGATTTCTTGTTTCAAATAATGAACAAGAAATGATAAAATCATGAGTAGCTACGGGCGACATTGTGGGTGAGGTTTCTATCCTCTATATATTGAACCTTGTCACAAACATAAGTTCCAGCCCAAATGATGCATGACTATTATGCTTTTGTTAAGAACACATTAATTATGAAGGTGATTAATTGTTAGGAGTCCTGAATTTTGGTGGTTATTTTTTGTATTAGTCTTTTGATGCATACGTTGTTGCAATTGTCGGAAAAAATGCATGTTACAATTTGTTTGAATTGCTTAGTTATGGCGCGTTTCATTATGAAACATAATTGAAACAATGATCTTAATGTCCAAGAGAAACAACTTATTAAGTATCTAGAATTTATTTCTATTTTGAAGAGCTTTGCTTGGAAGCATTTTCAAAAGCTTAATTGGATGATTTCCATTAGAAGCTTCGAAAGTTTAGATTCGGATTTATATATGAAATGGATAAATGTTGCCACTAAGGAATATGCTAAAGCAAATAAACCTCTTTATATCTTACATTTGAATTTACAGTGAGGATAGTCATTTCGCTCAATTCAGTGATGCTTTAATAAGATTAAGACACGCAAATTACGCCATTAATTGCATTTGACTGTATGCTGTCTTAATTTATAGGCTCATATCAACTGCATTTAGCACTGTTTTTCACCATCTTTCTCCAGCTTGGAGGTTTTTCTTATGAGAGCTGATGGAGGGTGATAGGATGGGATAGCTGGTTATATAGTACTAGTGGAAGAAAAACGTTTGCATTGCCAGGAAGCATGAGAAAAGCGCGCAATATTTTTCTCTCGGCCTGGATATGTTGCAAATACATGTGGGATCTTCCCTAAGAATAGAAAGCAGGAGACAAGAGTTCGGGGATATCATTTTCCATTTTCTCTTTTACTATTGGTAGTAGTGCACGATACTAGTAACACCTAAATATACTACTACTTGAATTATTTTGACTCGACTTCCATTTCATTTCAGTTCGGGAATTTTATACTTTCTCTTGTTTTTGTTCTACTAGGTAGTGCCTAGTTTGTATCACCAATTCTAATTTTTTGTTCTACTAGGTAGTGCCTATGCTAATGATTGTTTTTTCGAATGCTAACTTGAATCGATGCTTCCTTAGTCGAAGTCTCTAAGTTCTTACGTCCATTAGTGGCAAGATTCCTTGTACAAAAGGTATGCCATTTCATTTTATTTAGTGCACTTAAGACATAATCCATAAAGTCTGTTTTTAGTTGATCTAGTTGCCTCGAGATTTTGGAGACTAGGTTACTCCATTTGTTTTAGCAACTTCTTCATGCAAAGTATTTTGTTGGAACCAAATTGAGCTATTTTTATCCATTTGTTGGCTTGGGATTAACAATATTTTAAATATCTAGTTTTTTTCCATTTTCGTTCTTGGACTCTAGATTTTGGGGACAACTTGAGAAAGTTGCTTTCACTTTTGGAGGCAACTTGAGCTAGTTGATTCCATATTTGGAGGTAACGTTAGCTAGTTGGCTCCAGATTCGGAGGCAACTTGAGATAGTTGGCCCTATCTTTTGACAGGCATGTGACATTATCTTTATACATACATCTTATAGTAGTTGCGATGAATCTGTGGTGCAATGGTAGCATGACTGACGTCGTGTCAGAGGATGTGTGTTCGACTCACGCCAGGTTTACTCATTTGTGTATGTTTTCTTTTTTCTTTTTGGAGACAAATTTGCGCTAGATGCCTTCATATTTAGAGACAACTTGAACAAGTTGCCTTAATTTGAAGACAACTTGTGCTAGTTGTTTCCAAAGTCGTAGACAACTTGGGCTAGTTGGCTTCCTTTTTTAGCAACTTGTTCATATATAGTTTTTGTTGTAGACAACTTGTTCAAATATAATTTTTTGTTGATGACGCTTCTAAAGACAACTTCACAAGTTCATGTGTTCCAGATTTTGGGAACAACTTCACCAAGGTGCTTCAAATACTGGAGACAACTTGTTCTAGTTGCTTCCACCTTTGGAGACAACTTTTTCTAGTTGCTTCCACCTTTGGAGACAACTTGAGAAAGTTGCTTCCACCTTTGAAGACAACTTGTGGTAGTTGCTTCAATTCAAGAGATGAATTTTAGTAGTTGCTTCCACTTGAAACATCTTTCACCACTCACTTCGTCTTTATTTTAAAATTTTCTTATTTCTTTTTCTTTGAGGGATTTTCTAGTTGCGTTTGGAGTTGTTCCTGGGGAAAATGGTGATATTTGGCGTTGGTTTCTGAATCATTTGAAGAGAATCCTCAATGTTTGATCGTCCATTGACCATCATACGGAAGGGTGGCACGGATTTCATACTTCCATAGGATTATGTTCAACTTCCAATAAATTTTTCTTATGTTTTGGTTTTCAGTTGTTACTTCATGAACTTTGTTATGTTAGTTTTGCATTTTTGTCGTGATTTTCTTTTTATTGAACTTGTTATTGTTATATTGTATTTATTCAAAACATTTTTATTCAACTTGCTATGTTTTATGAATGTTCTTCTTGTTTAAATTTTGGTTTTTTTTGCAAGTTATACTGGTTTGGCTCCATATTTTTTTGGGGAAAACTTGTTACCAGGTGCCACCAAATTGAAACCAACTTAAGTAAGTTGTCTCCAATTTGGAGCCAACTTAATGCAAGTTGCCTCAATTTTTTGGAGACAACTTGTGCTAGTTGCTTTCAAATGCGAGAGATAATTTGTGCTAGTTGTGTCGTTTTTTTTCTTTTTTGCGATGGCCTGTTTGTATTTTATGTATCTCCTTATAGCTTTTGGTACTGGAATCATATAGCAATACTGCTTTGTATTTTATCTATCTCCTTTTAGCTTTTGGTACATGGAACCATATAATATAACCGTATCTACACTGTTTATTATATATCTAAAACCATTCAGGTCATTCATGTTAATGGATTCATGTTTACATCTAAATACTTGGTCATTCATGTTAAAACCATTTCGGTAATATTATAATTGATACAAATAATATTGTATCTATAGTATTATACTAACACAAACAATACTGTATAATTCAGTAATATTATAACTAACACAAACAATCTAGCCCAAACACATATTTGTTTGTTTCTCGAAACTTCCATTCGTCAAATTCAGATTGAAGATGCGAAAACGCCGTCTTGCTCATTTTCTTTTTTAGTATAGCAGCAACTTCTTCGTGGCTCACTAGACGGAAACAACTTAATGTCATCTTATACAAACACACGTCTTCATAATGGCTACAACTGTTATGTAATAAACAAGAGAAATAGTCAAGTATTCAATCATTTTGCTCATGTAATGAAATCTAGCGCAAGTTTTCTTAGGAAATTGAGATAAACTAGCTTCCAACTATGGGAGAAACTAGCAAAAGTTGTTGCCACATCCGAACCAACTTTCGTAAAGTTATCTTTAGATATGGTAGAAACTAACAGAAGTTGCCTCTAGAAATGGAGCCAACTAACTCTAGTTGCTTCCAAACCTGGGAGTAACTGGCACAAGTTGTCTCCATTTCTAGAGACATAATGGAATTGCAAAATGGACTACTAGTAGTGCTTTGAATAATACTTTTGCAGAAAATAACACACTCACATACTCTAAGAGAGAATGGAGTTGCAAATACTTTTCACATCTGTTTTATGTTTTGTTGCCGACAACCATCAAAACTACATATCAAAGCAGCATAAAGTAACTTAACCTAATTCACTATGTCGTATGCACACCGAAGTGTGATCGGTATGATCTTATAAAAGCATTGAAAAAGTACAATTACAAGAATTTTATACTTACCAAATGAAAACTGGAACAACAAACATAAAGACGAAAAATAACAAACAAAAAACAATGCTTTCACTTATATGCTTCAAATTAGCACATATCAAAATGACACAAAGAAAGTTCCAAAGAACCATAACCCTAACACTAAATAAGATGTAAGAATGTTGAACCATAAAAACATTAACAAGCAATTAATAAATTATTTCGGTTCAAAAATTAGAGATACATCAATAAAGTGGAATACATACATAATCTAAAGCAAAATTAAAACTGCACAAAAATGTAGTCAGTTTGATTAAGAATGGACCAACTAACAAAATATATCAATAAATTTCATAAATCCCCCACAACAATAGAAAATTTTCCTGCATTTATACCATCAGTTTGAGAGTAAATCCAACTCTAAACTTACGAAAACTCAATACTAGAGATTTTGAAAGTTACCTGTGAAGCTATTTTTGTTGAGTTTTAGCCTTTTAGCATCAATACCATCAGATTCCGTGCATCAATATATTGAATTCATCACATGCAACGAAATTATACAAGTCATTAGTTAGATACAAATTAAATTTTGAATAAATTAGAGAAGATCTGTAACATCTTCATTGTTTTTAAAACACAAAACAACATTGATGAACAAAGTCAGGAAGATATGAAGAATATTTGAAACAAAAAAACTAAATCCACAAATCAAAATCAATAGCATTAGCAAGGAAGATTTGAATCAAAATCAATTTTTTTAACACAAATCTAGGACCAAACCCTAACAAAATCAAAATTAATTGAAAAATAAACTAATTTAAACACTTGAATCGTTTCTTACCTATTAAATACTGAAAGTTACAAAGAAACATCAAAGTGATTTCGATAACAAAACCTATTTTTGTTTTGTTTTTTAACAGATTTCGATTTTTTGAATCTTGTAATAGTGAAATGAAGTTTCAATAGTAGAGAAGAAACTAGTTTAGGTTTGATTTTTGAATTCTCGATCTATTTTTCTCCGTTCCATCAGGTTTCACCGGGAGAGAGATGAAGATAGGAGTAACAGGAGAGATGGAGAGAGAAATAACGGAAGAGAAATGAATATCGCCGAATTAATGATTTGGTAATGCTTGTTTCTATTTAACTAGGGATATTTTGGTAATCTGCTAATCCGGGTTTGGGCTTCTAGCATCTTAGGGGTATAATTTAAGTTGATAAGGGTATATTTCAATGGACCTAATAGTAGGGGTATATAGATAATGTTCCCAAAAATGAATTTAAGTCTAATATTTTTATGATATGTTCCTATTATAAGACTTTATATTCCTACCAAAAATGAATGTAATTCGAGATAGCAAACCTGACCATCTACCGATCTTATTTTCAACCGTTAATTTTACACGGCTGATATTCAAAGGGGTAGATGGTGGTTTTATACATCTCTAATTATGCTCATTTTTTGTAGGAATATAGAGTCTTATAAGAAGAATATACCATCAAAATATTAGACTTAAATTCATTATTGTTTGGGTTTTGCGGAGAAAATGGCGCAAAATGGCGCAAATCTTGTCCGACCTTATCCATTTAAGAGTGTCCATAAATCCTCCCTCACTACTCAATTTCACAAAGGGAAAAAATATCTCTAGCCCATTTTCTTATTTTGTTATATCTAAAACCCACCAATAAGATGATAGATATCTAGAACCCATAATTAGTTTTAGTGTTACTATTTTTACTAAACTGACCTTAAACTAATTAAGGAGATAATTTCTGATTTTGGTAAAAAAATATTTATGAAGCAAATTAGTTCACTGAAAAAGTCAAAAACTTTAATTTTGTTTGCTTTAATTAATAAATATTAGATCCAAATATTCAGGAAATTAAAAGTCTTGAATTCAGGAAAATCGCTAAAATAAAGCTACAATATATAACAAACGGGTCTAGATCGTCTGTGCCCAAACCTCTGTGTGCCCCCCTGTACCCACCAATAGAATTTTGGCATGTGTCTTACCGTATTCAGGTTTATTAACTCCGTATATTCTTTCTATATCTGAAACTCATGAATAAGGAAAGAAAATAATGATCAAGTTCTATGTTTGGGGAATGAAGATCACTCTTTTTATTTTTCCAATCGTAAAAATTAAATTTAAGATTTGTATTTCTCAATCATACAACAATACTAAGATGACTGACTAACTTTCCAAAAAAAAAAAAAAAAAAAGATGACTAATCCAGTTTGATCTTAATTCACCACCATTGAAGCTAACTGTCGCCATGGAAAATCAAGGATCCTTTAATTGATCATGAGTTGTCTGAAGAACTAAACCATATTCTGAATCCATTTTTTTCCCTTTACTTATTAGAGTCACCAGGCTTGCATCTATGTATATGTTAATTCATATCTTCCTTTGATTAAACCAAAATCTGATTCAAACTCATCCAATCTCATCTAATACCTCTATTAATCAGGAATAAATTTTCCTAGCCTAAGGAACAAATCAACATGGATTATCATCTTAGTTTCACAATATATAAATTCCAATCAATAAACAGTCAAAATCTGGATTAGATTTCTGTTTGAGGTTTAAGAGGTGTTTTTTTCATTTACACAAGGAACAAACATGTGATGGCAAGCAACTTTGATACTGGTAGAACTACATACTGAAACGAAATGGACCAGATGATAGGAAATGTAAAGCATCTCAACGGTCTCGAGCAACTGAAGACGGGATGAGATAAGAAATTGGTTATCATTTTCTTTCTTTATTCATGAGTTTCAGATATAGAAAGAATATACGAGTTAATAAACCTGAATACGGTAAGACACATGCCAAAATTCTATTGGTGGGTACAGGGGGCATACAGAGGTTTGGGCACAGACGATCTGGACCCATAACAAACATAATTATTACCGTTTTTGATAGTTATCTTTGTTCATATTTTTTTAGGTTTGGCTCAGAAACTACTGATAATTTTATTTATCACGCGTGATGCATGCAAGTATTAAACGAAAACCAAAATTATAGTGATAATTTCGAATATCACGCCTAAATGAAAATTAAAACTATTACCAACGGAAAGTAGTGATAACTTTGAATATAACACATAACGCATACTAGTGTTGAATGAAAATTTCAATTGTCACAAACGGCATCTGATTATTTGATGTGAAAACCGGATTTTTCATTTTTTTTTTTTTCTTCTTTTTATGTATTTTCATTGAGAAATGCAGCATTTTAGACCATAATTCCAATAGTGAAAAATGAAATTTTCGTGCAAAATTTAGCTGAAAAGAAGACTTATCACTTGAAATGAAGGTGAAAAGGGATTTTATCACCCTAAACATGATGAAAAAACAAAATTTCATACTGACCAACACGGGGAAATTAATTTTCATTTGATACATAAGAATTATTCCCATTTGTAGGTCTTGAAAGGTAGAATATCCTGGTGATAAGTAGTACTGTAGTTCCGCTGTTGCTACTTTGTTAGTTTTTTCCATTAAACATCATCAAGGCAGAAGTTCAGAGAGAAGGAGATGATTCTAAGGGAGAAAAACTAGAAAGTGAATTTGAAGATGAGATAAATCATCAACTTTGGTGGTACTATTATCACCAGCTCCATAATCATCATGATGGTTGCGACCAAGGATAACTCAACCCCATATACTGTTTCACAATAAATTAAGTTAGACTTTCTCATGTGATTTCGTTAAAGGAGACACAGAGAGATCTTGAAGATTAAACTAAAATATGATGTATCGCTGGTAAGGTGCAATAACCCAATTAAGTGATAATCGGATAATATAACCACTAGTAAAGGTCTCGGAGCATTCAACTAAGATCCTAAAAACTCTCGGAGGCATTCAACTAATATCCTAGAAAATCTCGGATTTACGTTACCTTACCGTGAAATTTGTTAGATTTTCTTTTTCAATTAATTTGCTTTTAAAAATAATGCGATAAAGGATATTTTAGGGATCTTTAGAATATAATGATACAAAGTCAACTCAAAATTTTTAATCTTAGCCGTATATCTTATCTTTTGGGCTACATATATACACAATTTTAATGACGGGATCGGAAGAAAGAGGAGCTAGACTTGGGTTCCTCAGAAATTTTCACATTTCATAAAGGTATAAAGAAGACATGGGTTAGATAATATTGAATAATTGAAATGGGCTAATAGACATGGCTGTTATGCGAGGGAATTCAAAAGCAATTAAATGGACAACAAATGCTATGATTCAAAACTATGTCAATCTGGATATATTAAGTAGGAAATACCATATGGTCCTAGAAATAATATATTAGAGAGAGATTAGTCAATTGACCTAGTCAATTGTCCATTTGGTCCTATGTTGGTAATATAAATTATCATTTGGTCCTAAAAATTATAGTTTGGTCCTAGGGTGATGTCATGGATGATGTAAATATCATCTTGTAGTGACAAAAAAACACCCTTATATTATTGTTTGGTCCTGAAAATAATGGTTTGGTCTCAGGTGATGTCACGATCCCTGTTTTTTTCTCTCACTTAATAAAAATAAATAAATAAAACTTAAAACTTAAATATCTTTTGAACCATATGTCTAAAAATGATAAATTTTATATATTCGGAAAGCCCCTCGACGATAGCTTTCCAACGAAGTACCATTGTCGCTATGTTTTGAGCTTTTATTTTTTTTGCTTTATTTTTTAGCTATAAAATGAACTATTATACGAAGTTCATTCTACAAAATGAACTACATCATGAACTATTATATTCCTGAATGAAGTCCATATAAAAACCTAAAAAACAGACTTCATTCCGAAATGAAGTCCATATAAAACATATACAAACAGACTTCATTTGGAATGAAGTCCATATAAAAACATGAAAATGTAGACTTCATTCCAAAAATGAAGTCCATATAAAACACATACAAACAGACTTCATTTTAATGAAGTCCATATAAAAACATGAAAAATGTACTTCATTCCGGAAATGAAGTCCATATAAACACATACAAAAGGAGATTTCATTTGGAATGAAGTCAATATAAAAACATGAAAAAAAGACTTCATTCCAAATGAAGTCCATATAAAAAGCATAAAAAAGCAGACTTCATTTCGGAATGAAGTCCATATAAAACATATACAAACAGACTTCATTTCGGGAATGAAGTCCATATGAAAACATGAAAAAATGACTTCATTAGGAAATGAAGTCCATATAAAAGCCTAAAAAAACAGACTTCATTTCGGAATGAAGTCCATATAAAAACATCAATATCTTCATCTTCAAATGAAGTTTTTTTCATTCTTTAATGAACTACTATTATATTGAAAAAAAAATTAAAAGCTCTAAACATAGCGATAATGGTACTCGTTGGAAAGCTATCGTCGAGGGCTTTCCGAATATATAAAATTTATTAATTTTTGACATATATTTTGAGAGATATTTAATTTTTAAACTTTTAAATATTAAGGTAAGAATGAGAGAGAAATTAGTAGAGAAAATAAACAAGAGAGAAACCATTCACGTGAGAGGAAAAAATAAGAGAGGAATGGGTACTTTAGATATTTTAATAATTATGGACCAAATGGAAAAGGTGATTTGTGAAAAGACCAAATAGACATGGGACCACCTTGAAAAGGACCAAACCATATTTTTCCCATATATTAACCAATCTACCGTACTAGTGAAGGACACCAAAAAGGTTTATCAGGTATGTATGAGCTCAGCAAGCTTGGACTCTTTAGGAGAATCAAAATATGCACAAAAAAAAAAATTTAGGAATGCGCAGACCGATCAGCCAATTTCGACCCGACTCACAAATCTCTACCTTACCCGCCACCCAACGGATAGATTCGGGGGGAGTTTCGGATAGAAAATAAGAAGAGTCCGTTTATCACGCGAGCGCTCGCGAGACAAACAAAATGAAGTCGCACTCCTCGCGTACGATCTCGTATCTTTCTCATCGATGTGTGTTGTGTATTCAAGATTGCATATATTATTATTTCGTTAAGCACCCCTACACATTACATTTATTTTTTGATTTAACCCTCCATCTAATATATTGATAGGATCGGTTTGACTTGAGAGTTTTCATCTCTGCTCTGCTCGTGTTTCTTTGTTCTCCGAAGCTGCTACCCATCTACCGCTTCTATACACCACCTTCTTACACCCCTATGTGTCATCTCTATCTACCATAGATTTCTTCCTCACCCTACCCCACCTGGGAAAAACAGGGGGTCCGCTTTAAAAGTGAGCCAATAAAACGTTTACACATAGGGGTGTAAAATTTTGGGGTAAGAAATCCGGGGGATTTCTAGCATTTTCGTTTGTCCTCCAAAGTTTCTTCTTCTCTGATTATAAGCATGGAAAAATAATTGCTGAATTATAATAGATCTGAAATTAGTTTATGTGCCTATTTTCTTTTAAAAAAATAGATCGTACTATTTGATCGTTGATATACGAAGTTATGATGCAGATAAAGAAGATCTTTTCTCATGTTTGATTCATTATCTTTAGAAATCAAACAAACTCTACAGAATAAAAGTCATCATTTTTTTAGATGATACTTTGAAAAATGAAAGATCTAAAATTTTAACGGTGAAATTAACGAAGATGGAAATTTAATGGGAAATTAATAAAGTCATGGTTTTTGATTGGGGGAATATATGGCTAGCCCAATTTTGGATTTTTTTATATTAGTAGCCCACCATTAAGATACCCTATATTAGAAACCCAAAATTAATTTTAGAACTACTAATTTTACTATAATAACCTTTTAGTATAGTAATTATCTTATTTTAATATTAGTAATTATCCCGTTTTAGTCTATGTTGAGAATAGTCAAAAACCTAGGATTTAGGAAAATTCCAAATTCCAAAAATCAAGCTAATCTTGTTATTATCGTCCCGTCATATTCTCAACCTTTTCTTCTTCTTGTTATTATCGTCCCGCCATATTCTCAACCTTTTCTTCTTCTTGTTGCTTCTTCTTTCTTCTTTCACTCTTCTTTCTTTAAGCTAAAAAAAAAAAAAAAGGTAAACAGAGCTGCTGGTTTTCACGGCAACCCATGCGTGAACTTGAACTATCTTAACTATCAAGGTATGATCTCTTCCGTGAACTTGAAAGTTATCACCATTACGAAGGTATGATCACTAATGGTTTTTCTGACTATGCATGGGTTAATGAACACTATTTTCATCACTGCTGGTTTTTCTGACTCCAGTTCCTTCAATGATGTCAATTGACACTATTTTCATGGTCATGACCATGTGTTTTTATTTTTTTATTTTTTGAAAGGAATAAGTTAGAGATGACGAAACATCGTGCTAAAGATGTTCGTTATAATGATTCAAGTGCCGACGATGATTTCGTGAAGCCGAAGAAGAAAAATAAAATTGTAGACTCAAGTAAAGATGGTGATAAAGGAGGCCCAAGTAAGGACACTAAATCAGGTAAAATCGGAGTTTTTATGCGGATTGTGATTTTATAATTAGGTTGAAAATCTTCAATTTACAAATGATTTGTGATAAATTCACATATCCCTGATTTTGGTGTTGATAATTGATGTTTTTAATGAAGTAAGAATGTGATAGTTGTGATTATCTTCACATGCAATTGATTGGTAGTGATAATTGATTTTTTTAATGTAGTAAGAATGTAATAGATTTCATTATCATCCCATAGAATTGTGATGGATGTACATTATGATGTGTGAAATGGTGTTTTCCATAACTAAAATTGGGATAGTTGACGTTATCATCTAACATATATTCAGATATAATACCAATTGTATAATCAGAGATAATACCTATTAATGAATGTTTTTTCTTACCCATATACAGAATCAACAAAACTTTTTAGAGCAAATTTTGGGCCTTTGCATGATCTCTTCCGTGACCTTGAAAACAAAGGTCTAATGGCAAGAGAGGAACTGATAACAGCTCTTGAGAAAACACCATTTCGTGATATGCTTAGAGTGTTCATACACAACAAGATTAGTAAAGAAGAGTTATCTAAGAGTAGCCATGGTCTAGAAATGCTAGTAAAAACATTTACAAAAACCAATGATGGACAGTATGGTTTCAGACTTGTAGAAGGATCTGATGTGTTTCTCCCAACACCAGAAGATATGGCCGTTGATTGGGGTTTGCAGTTAATTGAAAATGGTATCGAAATCAAGTTATTAAATGAAAGGAAAGTTACCCCGAGAACAAATGATTTGTGCAAAAGATACAACTTTGGAGAATCATCACCACCAGTAGTTAAGAGTACCGATGTTCAAGTAGCTATATCAGACGCAATCAAAAATGGTAGAGTTGAAGATTTTGTGCGGCTCGTTATCTTCTACATGTGCCAAACAATTTTTTCACTAAAACGGGTAATTTCAGTCTTCCATGCAATTACTTGGTTTATGTGAAAAGTCTGGATGTAATCAACATAACCAGTTGGCCTAATCTTATTCATAATTCCATGATGGAAAGTATTGAATCCAGTAATGGGGATGTTAGACGTATCACCGGATGCACTTTCTATCTGTTGGTAATTTTAATTCCCTTATTCTTTTGATTCTTTTTTTATTTCAAAAAGCAAACTAGAACTGAATTATTGTGTGTGGTTTGTACAGTATTGGTTTGCAGAACATTCTTCGTTGGTTTCAAGAAGGGGAGGCGCTGAAACAATGGTTCCCAGATTTGCAAGATGGGATGCTTGGAATATCTCCAAAGCTATTTTGGTACTTGAAAAGTTCCCTTGTAATTTGAGAGAGGTAAAACAAATAATAATTCAAATTTTCACTAGAATAAGATTTCATGTAAAAATAATGTCTTGATTTGTTTTGAGAGTTGGTTGCTAACAAAATCACTTCTTTGTTGGTTGCAGTCTGACATTTTCAAAATTGGTCATGATTTTACAACTCCGTTGGATGATGCCGAAAGGGAGTTGATAAATCCTAAAAAGAAATAATCAAGGTTGGAAGCAGTGCAAGAGAGAGCTATAAATCTGGAAAAGGAGAATGTTGCTTTGATCATAGAAAAGGAAGATTGGATAAACACTCTCCGTACAACTCATGGGAGGTTTCGTAGTGAAAAGCACAGGTTGATAGCAAAGGGTAAACGACTGAAAGTTGATGTTACGCCTGAGATATTTCAAGCCATGGACACAACTCTGGAAGAAATTTTCAAAAGCTTGGCTGGAATATCAAATGACGGTGTACAAGTTGAAGAGAACGATGAGCTAGGGCAAGTGATGGAAGCGACGGAAGAGGAGTATGATATAGGACCTGATGAGTACGAGAGGAAGACGCCGGACACAGAATCACCGCTACCGCGTAACGAAAATGGTGAGATTCCCTTTGTTTCTTACTCTTTTGTAAATTTTTTACTCTTTTGTATATTTTTCACATATAATATTGCTTGAAATTTACTATTTTCAAACTTTTTGAAAGTGATATTTTGGATTTTCAATACAATTCAAACATGTAGACACAGTAGATGATGGGAGTGGATTCTTTTCTCTTGGACTCACCCAGCTTTTCAAAGAAGCTGAAGTGAAAAGCGTTGTTATCCCTGATGCGACACAACAAGGTAACAGATTCCACAATTAAACCCCCCGAGAACAATTCGTGTTTATGATATTAAAGTCATTCCTAGAATATAATGTTTAAATTCCGACAAGATTACTACAAGTTGTGCCCGAAATTGAGAAAGTGAGAAAAGCTCCAAGGATGAAAAAAAAATACGAAGAAAATGTCACTCGTTAGAATGGGAGTGAAAACCGATTAAAAAGGGCATAGAAAGGTGTCGGTGTAGATTTTACCCCAGATGGGCTGAGAAAGAGGAAGGGAGGAAAACATGTAGTTAGCAACAACAGAGAACAATACAAGCAATTTGAATCCTTGAAACTGTACAAGCACATGGAGCAGGATGAAAAGACCATTTAAAGTCGTACTTTGAGAGGACAACCCCTTCGTAAGTTTGTACAAATGCCTTGAACAAAATATTCATATGCACCGTTTTTAGCTTTTCACAATTTTTTTCACCGTTTTTTAAACAAACTTTTTATAGGATTTTGCATGGAGATTGTTTGACAATGATGGGGAGTACCATTATCCGTATTGGGAATGCATGTTGAAGATCTTATTGATGATGGCTATCTAGAGAGCGAATTACTAGAATACTACATGTACAGGCTTGATTTCAAGCAAAAAGAAGCAGAATCTCAAAACCAGGATAGCCAAGAACCAGAAAAATATTCAAAGTCTGCTTTCATGAAGCCGGGAGCACTAGTAAGTAGTTCTAATTATTTGTTATTTTGAATGGATACTCAAAATGAAGGTGTTTATCACAATGATTGGCCTATTATTTTTACGTGATAATTGCCTAGAATTTTTATAGATGAACTCAATTTTTGATGCCATCCGTAGTGATAAGATCGTCGTGAAAATAGTTTAATATAAGTGTTTTTATGTATGTAATAATACTTTTCAATCATTATAATAGATCTACCGCAATCAAGTGAGGAATCTGGTATTGATACGTATATACGTGACTTCATCGGGGGTATCCCAGATGGTGAGGCAGTAATTGTTCATTCCAATATTTACTAAATCGCCTCGCACCGGACGCTTCTCCATTTCAACTTCTTTGATCACCGTGAAGCACTACAACTCCTTGTCAAATGATAACACTTGTAATGCATGCAGGATTCTGCGCATCGATGATGGATGCTTGTTATTCTCCAATTAGGAAAAGAAATATGAATCATCAAGAGACGAAATCGTGGACACACCATTTTCTAACTCGTTTTGTACTCAACAAAAGAAGTCCGATTGTCTACTTTTCGTATGTTATTTTATGAAACGATCATGAGAGGACAAGATAAACCCCGCAGAAAGAAGAGTAGTGCTTAAGAAGATTAAAAGAAAGAGGATCAAGATGGCGCTTAAATTGGTGACCGATCAGATCATAGCAATGTTATTTAGGATTGTGGTTTCCGTTGTTCCTTTAATAATTAAGATATCAAAGATCAGGTTCAAGGAAGTTTTTTTTTTTTGGTTTAATACTTGAGATACTTTAACAAACCTTAAATTTTGCTAAAGTTTATATTACCTTTTGATTGAATAAGATGCTCTATTTATGTGTTAGATGCGTAAAAAATTGATTGTTGAACCTGTCACATATTAGCTAAATGACTAAAAGTATAAAGTGGAAGTGTGATTATTGATGTTTTTGATGCATTTTAAAATGTGATAGTTGTAATTATCTTTCCATATAACCGTGATAGTTGTAGTTGTCCCTGGTTTATGATGTGATAAATGGTGTTTCCCAATTCTAAAGTTTGGATAGTTGACGTGATAAAATGCAACAAATCTAGAACGTACTGACACATATTAGCTAAATGACTAAAAGTATATAATGGAACTGTGATAATTGATGTTTATGATGCATTTAAAAAGTGATAGTTGTAATTATCTTTTTTCCCTATTCAATAGTTTCTGATAATATGCAACAAATCATGAACTTACCAAGGGGAAATTCAACTCTTCCTTATTGGCATTTTATCCAATCTTCCTTTTGTAAACTGATTCACTGAATGCAACATTCTCCTTCACAATAATACAATAAGGTACATATATTTTTCACAAATATTAGTAAAGCCATAACGGAAATAATGTTAACAAAGATGATAAATTGATTTCATAAAAAAAAGTACTTGAAGTAGTCTAAACATAAATGAAGAATCAAAAGAGAAATAAAGAACTAAAAAATCCAACTAACATCTTAAAAATAATAGACAAATCTAAATCTAGGAAATGAGCAAACATATCATATCTCAAAGAAAATCATGAACTTCCTGAAACAAGGTGTTCTACTGTTGTGATTCGATAGCCTTCGCAGCTTGCCGCATCTTATCTTTCTCTTTTCATTCTTCATCTTCACGGACTTTGGCAAAAACGCCGCCTTTGGATGCCCGGATTCTTCTTAACGGGCGGAGGTATAACCCGCACATCATTAGATGACTCATTCTCTTTCTGATTCCTGGAACAGTTGGATGGCGAACGAATATAGGGTTTTGTACCACCTAGATGTGAAATACTACTGAACAAAGTCATAAACCTCGTTTAATGGACAACAATATACTTTGAATAGCATGGTTGCAAGGAAATCCATAAACCTTCCACCTATTGCAAGAACAAAGCAATGTCTCCAAATTGACCGCATAACGATGATCCGCAAAGACTTCAAATAAAGTATCCTAAGCAGGTACAGAACCAGTGAGTTGCCTTCATCTGTTAGTTCTTTTAACTTTTTCTCATATTCCTGGAGTCAAGCGACTTGTCATACTTTCGAAATCTTATGACGTTTAGCGATCATTTCCATCATTTTCACCCTAATAATATTAACGAAAGCCGATACCGCAACCTCTTCTCATCTTTTACCCAACCTGCTCGGTGATTCCGCAACACTTGATGCAACTTCACCGTACCTACAACCTTTGAAATATGCATTGGACCAATGCTCGTGTCCTTGCTTCTCCATCCATCTCACAACGTGACCACAATCCAAATCAAGGAGATCTTTCATGCCTTTATTATACCCACCTAAAACCAAAACGGAATATAATAAAACACAGATTGGTCGCAATGTGATAAATAAAAACACGTTAATAAAGACATACCTTCACCAAGGCATACACCGCATGCCTAAAGAATCAAGCACATGAGGATACAATTGATCATCTCCGTGAACCTAATTTTTGTTTCATGTGATAATAGCAATATGAATGGAATGCATCGAGGAAAAACTTTAGGAACAGCCGACAACAACCCCGTTCCTTGATCGGAAAGAAAACAATCCGCCTCCCTTTGACAACCTTTTTTCGCATTTTCCAAAAACCAAACCCAATTCCGCACCATCTTCATGAGAGAGACGATACCATATGCAATGGGATAAAACTCACGAGTGTGAAATAAAAACCCATTAGACAAACAATATGTAACTATAGCACGAATCTGTAGTCAAAAGGGTTGTGATAATCCAATTTAATTCGACAACAATATGTATGAAGGTGGTGATAATTATTACGTATAGTGATAAGTAAAACTATCACTATATATTTAAATTAATCAAGTATCATAATATATGTAATCAAGTTAGAAAACCGTACCTTGATTGCCATTCTTCGCAGTGGCAGCCATTAAACAACCTTTAAACCTACCGGTAAGGAATGTGGCATCTAAGTACAACATTGACGACAATATTCGAACCCTTTACTACTGCACCATATGCAAGAAACAATCTTTTAAACTCTTTGGTTTTTGTCAGCATCGAAAGTCGACAAATGTAACCATCATTGGTTTCCCTCGACTTTATTAACGTACCAAATCAAGTCCAGTATAAGCTTTCACATCATCACCATACATATCCTTATGAACCAATTTAATCCCATGATAAGCTTGCTGATAATTTAGATTTATTTGGTATTCAACCTGAAAATCCTTCATAATTTTTCTCGGTGATATCGTTGGGTTGTTTCTAACTTGATCAACAATAACTTGTTGTACGAACTTGGCCGGTACACGTACATTTCTTTCCCTATATCCAGCTCCACAAGTATGATCCTTAACATATCTCATCACCCGGCCCTAGGATAAAACACTTCACATTATTAGATAAAACAAAACCTTCGTAAACAATAAAACAGGGAAAAAAACGTAGTAAAAACAAACAATTAATGAGAAAATTACCTCAAAATTTTTATTATCTCTAGTGATCGATTTGGCATGGAACTCCCATAAACATCCACTTGTTTTCCAGCTTTTGCAACGAATCGTATACCGAGAAGGTTCACTTTTTCTTTTCTTGTTATCGCTCATGACCGTTCTCAAAACAAACCATAGCAACAACATTCTTAACCTCTTGCACACCATGATAAAAGATTTGTCCGACGCTGTTATTGCTTGTTCCCACAACTTATTTTTTCGAGCTTCACCACGCTTCGTAACCCCTTCGAAAAATTTTTTGGCTCTTGCATCCTTCGAAACCGGAGAAACTATGCGAAACCCTTTCGGGCAGCGATGTGGTGGGGTTTTTAGTTGGACAAGAAGATGGAATAGGATCTAGGCATGGTGATGGTGACACTTGGGAAGGGGAGCAAGTCAATCTCTCACAAAGAAGGCTAAAAGTAGTTACACCTCTCATAAAAAATCTTTCAAACACCGATAGGAGCACAAAATCGTATGTCAATATACAGCTGATTGCATTGCCCCTGCAATGCAAGACGTATTGACCAAGGATTTAGGACAGACCATCGACCACATACAATATTCTTCAAAGATTCAACGGTAGTTTTTTTCGTCACTTGGCAAGATAACGAATCTTCTTCAAAGCGAATAATGACTTCAACACTCGCCTCCATTACCCGGTTTAAAAAAGGTGAAAACTAATCGCCTCAACCATAAGAAACTTCAACTGGGAAATTATAGAATGGTGAAAATCTGATTATCCTTAACATGTGATAACTACAAAGGTAACATATAATCACAAATAATAGTTTACCCGATTATCAAAAAGTAGTGATCAAAATCATAAAATCATGGGAGAATATTCTACCTGATTGGTAATCGTAACCTCAAACACGTTGTCAATTTGCCAAATCCAAACCCTAGACTAAAACGTCGAAAAGGTAGACCAAAAAGGAAAAAACAGTCAATCAAATAACTTGAAAAGGGAGAAAAAATGGAGAATATGCAAAAGAAAACCAGTCGAACTACTGGCTAAGTGAGCGATGAGAAAGTTTAACCTATTTTTACAGTGGTTTCTAAAAGTTTCATAAATAAAAGATAAGAGGAGAAACTATCGCCCACAAATAAGCCATGACCCCTCCAATGTCTACTGGGTTGACCGGATTATAAGTGAAATTAGTTGAACTATCTTTTTTAATAAGCCGTAAATTGAAAAGGTTAATTTAATTAGTCTCAAATAAATTATGGAAACCTAAAACTAATTTAAAACTAGTAATCTCGACCGTACATTTTTTATTTTGGGCTACAGATATATACTAACTTATTGATGGGTTTCTAAAAGAGAGAGGAACCAAACATGGGTTCCTCAGAAATTTCCACGTTTTTGATTTGATTGATCCCTATCAAATCAAAGGCGATAGTGTAATGATCTACCGAATAGAAAGGTCCTCATTTAGAGGATGAGAAAATTAGTTCATTGTGATTTACTCTGATAATGTATAAGAAGAAAATAATGGAGTTCAAGAGAATGATCATGGGTTATAAATGGATAAGTTTTAAAGGTTTTTTCAGCTTACCCCGTATTAATTGCGTTTTGACCGATAATAGATTGATTCTAGGAAAATGTTAAAATCAGATGTTTAAAGAATTAAATCTAAAATAATAATAGAAAATCTACAATACAGTCGATGAGGAAAGATGCGATCCTACCAAGAGGAGTGCGAGAATTTTAGTCGGCTACGCGGACGCTGACGTGATAGGACTCTAGAAAAATAAAGACCAAAAATACTTAAAACTTATCCGGCCGTCCTCCTATTTATTTTTTTCACATCTAGATGACAAATTTGAATTGAACCACCATCTTTCGGGATGACGACTTGGAATATCATGTGGCTTATTATTATGCTGAATAGGTTACATAAACTACCTATTATAAGTTACCCCAAAATGAGTTTTTTCTAAAATCCTTCACTAATGAATTTTGAAATCTACCATAGTCCGGTAGGTATATAATTATATAACCCACCGATTATAACGAGCCCTGCATCCAACCTTGCCATATTTCATAGGTTTTGAGTGTACACATCCACCATAACCACTTGTCTGTGTTTTGATGCAAATAAGCACCTAGAGTTAAATATATTAACAAACCATCCGATTATGGGTTGCTCCAAAATGAGTTTTTTCTAAAATCCTTCATGTAAGGAAATTTGAAATATACCATAATCGGTAGAGTTAACAACTTAACAACCTACCGATTATAAGGAGCCACAGACGAACTCCTTGCCAAATTCCATAGGTTTTGAGTGTACAAAAGCCGTGCATAACCATGTGGTTCGTGATTTGGATGTAGCCAATCGTAAGCCAACAGGTTTCACAAACTACCGATTATAGGTTGTCCCAAATTGAGTTTTTCTAAAATCCTTCATGCGATGAATTTTGAAATCTACCATAATCGTTAGAGTATCAAAAATAAAAACCTACCGATTATAAGGAGCCCCGCATCGAACCCCTACAAAATCCATATGTTAAGAGGGCATGAGCTAAAAGATTAACCATGTGGTTCGTGATTTGGATGTAGCTATAATCGAAGCCAAACAGGTTTCACAAACTACCGATTATAGGTCGCCCCAAAATGAGTTTTTTTCTAAAATCCTTATTTGCGAAATGTTTAATTTGAAATCACATAATCTAGATGATAAAACTTATACCCTACCGATTATAAGTGTTCAGGGATTCAACCTTTGACAAAAACTATAATATTCGGTAGCCAAACTTCCGATTGTCACCAAACTCTGACAAAAAATAAACTATAAATTTTTCCCAGAATCGGTAGACAACATACTGCATAAACTTCCGATTGTCACCAAAGTCCGACAAAAGGGTGAAAATCTTCCAGAATCGGTAGACAATATAAAATAATAACTTCCGATTGTAACCATCAATCAACATTTATAATCGTTACGACGGACTTCGTGAATTCATAACTTCCATCATAAGTGAATTCTTCACCATTTTCCACTAAGTATTGTCTTTTTGCGAGTGTCTCCTATATAAACAAACATAAAATAATGTCAACTTCGTTTTATTATGAAAGATTAAACACCCGATGTTATTTAAAAAGAATAACCGAGCGCTATACTTACAAATTGTTGGATCGACAATCTTAAGTGCCTAGTGTTAAACATCCTCTTTGGTATCGTTATGTAATCATTTACCCTTTTGGACAAGTCGGAAACGATCATGAACTTGTTGAGTGATCTTTGCTTTGATTTCCATACTCGCACAAATTAGCTATATACCCTCGCCCAAAAGACGGTGTTAACCTTCCCCGCTATGACATCTTCACGTCTTGTTTCACGATACCATGTTTTCACAATGACCAAATCTTCATCTCTGGCACAAACGTTGCCATGCTTGTAAGTTGAGATATAGAATGAATTCACAAGAGTAGAAGATGGAAAATCTATTTGTAGAATACACGATCCTATATATGTGTTGTTTCGTGCATTAATGAAGAGTTTACCCTCCTTATATAGATGAGAGTCCCAACGTCTCTTTTTTTTTTTTGAAAATATGGCCGTTGATGCGCATTTACTTTACAAGACTGCATCAAATTACGATAATTATTACACACATCCAGAGGGAATGGTTGAACAAAGCATTCGATCATGCGTAATTCCAGAATATTTATTGTTATATACTTCCGATTATAGGATGTTTTGTCATCAAAGTTCTCAGCCATTAGAGTAGTATAATCTGAGGTTTATCAATATGTATTATCAACCGATTGTGTTTGGTTTTCGAGGCACCTGGGCTTAGTTTCTTTTGAATTAACTAGTCGTTGGAGTATAATCGTAGTTAGATCAACAATTAAACTTCCGATTTTCATAAATATTTTGAAATTCATAACAATATCACCTACACATCATCATAATTTTACATTTGAACTCCCGCAATTCCCTATTACAAGGTATTGTGATTAGCGTCGTGGGACGTGTTGGACGAGTCCTAAACGGATTAAATCTTTCCATCGCCTCTAAGGATTCTAAAATGAGCTTCATAACGGAAGCTTGATCTTTTCCATCTCCGCCATTCCCGAGAGATCGTTCCTATAACCTCATCATTGGTTTCACCGCTCAATCGATATTGATTCACAAGATAAGTTAAATGGACGAATTCTTGGACGTGTCCATTTATTGAACCAACTCTACAGAAAAGACTGAGTGACTCGTTGTTCAAGTTAATGTGTCGTCGCAGTAATTTTTCTGTGAATTTTCCCAAATAACTCATACTCATTATGCCTCCTAGCCTACGTTCTTCTCCCCTGCCCCTGGATAGAATTGAACATAGTTTTTCCACATAAAGATAAATCTTTCGCGATCGTGAACTCAGATTAATGAATGGCTGGGCCATTATGTCAAGATGATGTTGAGAGAGTTTAAAGGTATTTTGTGTTCCATAGAGAGTAAAAGGATACAATCCTTATATATAGAGTTTAGAGTTCCAACGTTTTGATTTTGTTGGGGGCAATCAGATAATTTAGTCAAATGAAGTATTTTCATTTCCGATTATACTACATTTTTCAAATTTTGTTTTGTAGAATTAATTTACACTTTTTTAATTTAAACTATAATAACCCAGAGGTAATAAGACTCTGATTATACAATGTCTCCAAATTTTGATTTTGCAGAAATGTCATTTTTTTCAATTTGGGAACTAGAATAATTCCAGAAGTTATGACTTCCGATTAAAAGTTGCCCCCAAAGCTCTTCCTCTGTCAAATCACCAATTTTGGGAATTTAGAGCTACTATAATCTAGAGAGTTAAGGAGGTTATTTTTCCCACCGACACATAGAAGCAAGATACGCCAGGCACAAAATCGATATTAATTCCAGAAAATAATATAGTTACTAAGCTTCCGATTGTTGTATAATAACGGCATATTATAGCTTCCGATTGTGTAAGGGCATTAACGATTCTTCAAGCGTGTTTGGACATCCTTAATTCAGAGATATATGGGTTGGGAATAAAAAAGTCGCCCCTAATTCTTTTGGAGTCGCCCCTAAAAGTGTCAGGTTATTTAATTAATATTGGTGCTTCTTATCTATGGACAACACATGGTGTTGAAATTCGAAAAAAACAAAAATATCTATCTTATATGCGGTAAAGTCATCTGACTTGAATTTGATCTGATGTTTGTTATCTATGGGCAACAGATGATGTTGAAATCGAACGTTGCTAATGGATACCACCAGTTTAGTGGGGTGGTTACTAGAATCCATATTCTCCTGCGAGGGCGGAGCCAAGATTTCTACGATGAAGGTGCAGATGTTTAGCTATCTTGGGCGGGGGGTAAAGAAACCAAAAAATGACTTGGGAATGCATCTAGATGCAATTTTAGGTTCAAATTGAGCATAGGAGTGAACTGTGTCAAGCTGCAAGTGCACACTTGTACTGAGTTGTCTCAGCACTTAAAATCTACGGACACCAATTTATTAGCAATAAAGAAGGGAGTTTTTTTTTTTTTTATCTGAAAGTTTTTGTTGAAGAGGATATCACTTATACGAAGGTATAAACGGGAAAAAGAAGATCTCTCAACATTCGAAAATCAGTTAACTTGATTTTAAATTTTACCGTCGACGGTATTTGTGTAAGACCCATGTTAATATATTCTCGCTAGATATATACTATCTCCCTTCTTTAAAATAAAATAAAAAATAGTTTCATTGACAAATTTATTATTTTGAAACTGAGGGAGTAAGTAGAGATTCTAATTATTCCATCCACGTGTCCCGACAAGATCGTTTTTATTTTCGAGTCCGAATTGCTCACACTCCTTAACGAGTGTATTTCTACATTTTAATCCAAATCCTTGATTAAATTTAGGGAATTATGTAACTAAGGGCCGCGATTCTAAACATTTAGGTACAGCTAACTCGCTAAATAATCAACAAATCAGAAGACTACGTGAAATATGAGTCCAATTTTGTGCACACTCCTTTAAAGAGTGTGCACAAAACAAATTAATTCTATTGGTTGGACTAAACGGATTGACAACTATTTATTAAATTATTTTATTGTTTTTGTTTTCACTAAATTAAAAACTAAAAAAGACAAATAGTATATCATATCCTGAAATATAGTGTGTTCTCAATAAGGAAATTAGTTGATTAGCTACACACCGCATCACCGACGCAAGAGTAAACTTCAAGTTTATAACTCTGTTTCGCAGTTGGAAGAAGTGGCAGTTGTACAAGAGCTACAATAAATCGTATAGAATACTAATGGTAATTAGGTCCAGTGAATCAAACATTTGAGTACTTGTCCAATGTTAGGTTTAAAAGTTAGTTAATCTATAGCGTATTCGATTAGTTAAGCATAATCAACCAATGATCCAATGCATTATAATCAATCAGTCTGATAAGCCAAGAAAACATCGTTTCCTTTTGGTCAACTGGATGCTTCTTCTCTTTCGTAATTCTTGAAAGAGAGCATCTCTTGTTAAAATCCCTCAACCCAGCTTTATAAAGTCTTCTGTCTCTACTCCTATAATCACTGTCAGTCTTGATCATTTTATATAAGCAGTCAATTTCCCAAGCTCTTTGTTTAAAACCTTTGCAATATTTTACATTAAAATATTGATCAACCTGATATTAGTGAGTATCGCCATTAAAACCTTTGAAATGTGAGACCACGACAAGACAACCACAATTGCAAAAATTGTTCTAGATATCCGCAAACCATTCAAGGAAGTTATCAGAGTTACAGTTGTACAGATGTACAACTAATTACCTTGTTTCCTAATTGAAATCACTATAATTTAGGATATGATATATACTACTTGCCGTTTTTTTAGATTTCAATAATTTATTGATCAAAAGAAAACTCATCTGACAAAAAACTTGTCGGAGCTCAGCAAATGTCGGGCATTCCAACCCTTTTGTACTACCACACTTAGCCCATGGAAAAGAAAATACTTAACTATTGGGTTTAAATAAAACCAATAGAATTAATTGCTTTACGCACACTCTTTGTGAGTCAGCACAAATTGGACTCGCGAAATATACACTCGTTGAGGAGTGAACAAATTTTATGGTAAATACAAGAATTTTCGGGATAAAAATCTTTATTCATAAAAATTAAAAGATTTATTACTTTAAATACAAAAGCCTAACTTTCTACAAATATTTCTCGTTAATATTTTTTTATCTTTTTCTATATTTTCCACTTTTAAAAATCTATTTCGATATTTATCTTAAGATATTTTATTTTAATTTTTTAATATGAAATTCTTCTTTTTCCTATTTTTTTTAATTTTATTTTCCCTCAGACTCCCATAAATTATGGACCTCGTGGGAAAGAAATTCCAAGTCATGAAGTTGTTTGAAGATTCATGGCTCGACACGTTTATAAAGGAAGCAAGCTTTGGGTCCCACCCCCTCTCTACTTTGGCCACAGATCCGGACGCCATGGATTCAACCTCGCGACATCTATCATTTCCGAATTTCCAGTGCATAGGAAGGAGATTACAATCTCACTTGGTCAAGAATGATAAATACATTGACCAGTATGATGTTGTTACTATTGAACCAGTACCAAACACCCCAAAGACATACTGAATTGCGGCGGGTGTCAAATATGGTAGGCTTTGAAATTTGTACTAACATGCACATTTATGAGAAGAGGCATTTTGATTTGATGAAATGAGCCAACAAAGAAATAAAGCCTCTAAATTAGTTGCAGAGTTCTTGTTTCTTTTCCATTGAACAATGACCTTGACTGCACAGAACCCAATGTTATTCAACAGAAACTGTTTTGGGTTCCTGAATAAACTTACCAACTACCACCAGTATATTCCGATACGAGCTCGCCATGGAAGAACAGACAACTTTGATAACTTCTCCGATTGGTGCCATGTTGCAGGTATTACCTTATCTATTCCAAAAGGAGCTCACCAAAAAGTGGTACTGAAGGAGCTCATAAAAAAAATTGGAACCGCCTTAGTTATTCCAGAAGGAGCTCACCAAAACGTTATTATCGTACGTATGAGCTCAGCAACTTGTAACTAATAACTCCCACATTGAAAATTTCAGCAAGCTCTGACACATCAGTCTTTCTAATTACAAGGAAACCCCATCTGCTAAATTCTTGCCACACAATAGAGTATGTGCATTAATTTTTGTCTTTTTTGATGGGAAAGCAATTCAATAACAACAATGCTTGATGTACCGGGAGTGACCACCTTCGTGGGAGTGAATCCCCACCTTAGCCCCACCCCTGCAGATCTCCCCAAGTACTCCAACTCTCTCAGCCATTGGATGATCTTGCGGGATTTCTACCAAGTATTTTTGGGCTGGTCAACATAGCACTAATGGAGAATAATTACATGACATTGTGATGGTTTGTTTTTGCAATTTTTTTTGTTTTTTTCTTGAAACACGAGTGTAATTGATTTAACTTTGCTCACAAATTTAACATCTTCCGAACTTGACATAGAATTTGCTCAGAATGGATAATAACCAAATACCTAAGATAAGAAATTCTAGCTAGCTTTACAATGTATCTGCTACTTTATTTTTTCTCCTTAGGCCATAATTACAATGTAAGGAACTATTATTAGCCAAAATAAATTTAATGTCCAAAGCATGTTTCGAATTCTCCGGTCTATATTGGGTCTTTTCCTTATTCACTGCATCTGCAACTATTTGCGAATCCAGCTCAAAGTCTACTTCTCCGCATTCATTTCTTTCGCCCATTTCATTGTTTCCCATAGACCTTTGCATTCCACTTTGTTCTCGACTGAAATCTGCTTCTAGGGTAGAGATATATTTGGACCCGAGTACCTGAAAAATCACGAACCATAAGACCAATGCCTCCATTTCTTAGATCATAATGGAAAAAACCTCAACATTAATTTTAAATGTGCCAACAGTTGGAGGAGACCAGTGCCGATTAGTTCAACACTGTTTTATGGCTTGAGGGGTCAAACTAGGTGGCTCTTTCTGTTGAAGTTCAATCTCTAGTTTGCATTTATGAACAATTGCATCAACTGCAACCTTCCATCCCTTTACGGGTTA
>JAJJWW010000705.1:0-33443 GCA_023531295.1 Papaver armeniacum
ACAATCCTGTCATTACCAAGACGGGTCATACCCTAGTATAAAACAAAGCATGGACAACTTAGCTTAGATAAAGGACGCCCGGATTCATTCTTGTGGAAGCTAAATCTATGGTTGTGGTTGTTTACATCATTATTGTATCATTAATTTTTTATAATGAATATTTTATTAATCTCTCATTATAAATGTCTTATAATTATGTTAATTAATATACTTTCATTAAATTATTTATGAATTTTTCATTATAAATATCTTCTTACATCATAAATATCTTAATTTAATATATGTCTCACAATTTTCTTAATGAATATACTTTCATCATTAATATTTTATTAATGTTTCCTTATAAATGTCTTATGATTATCCTAATAAATACTTTCATTAAATAAATAATAAATTTGTTAATAATCATATCAATTGGGTAGTATTTGTTGGTGGTCCATGGAGCCGGTGATGATGGTGATGAGGTAGTGGTGATGGGCGGTTCCGTGGTGGTAGGTAGGTGGTGGTGTGGTAGTCGGGTAGTGGGGAATTCTTACTCTATGTGAAAATAAGTCAAGTTATAATACAAACAAAAAAAAAAAAAAAAAAAAGATTGCACAGTGCCGACCGCAATTTACCCTAAAAACTCGATAAAAATTTAACGTTGATAGTGTAATGTATATGTTATTGGGATAGTGTAATTTAAGAGATAGTAATTTGCTTGGTCGTGGCAATATGACCATAGTTTTCCCAGATCTTAGTGTATAGTTTCGCATGTCTAGCTGGCACGCTAAATCCTCCAATCAGCACGTGATCCCGATGAGGAACCAGGTATGGAGGATTGAAAAGGGGGCCCGCGACTACATCAGCGACCGACAAAGGACTCCTAACAACAAATTGCTTCTG
The DNA here is from genome assembly GCA_023531295.1 of Papaver armeniacum. Lineage (NCBI taxonomy): Eukaryota > Viridiplantae > Streptophyta > Magnoliopsida > Ranunculales > Papaveraceae > Papaver > Papaver armeniacum. The sequence continues at coordinate 886 of JAJJWW010000705.1, forward strand.
CTGCCAATGGGTACTTTTCATTGTCTCAACAATGGGACGTTTTCATCTTGGTCCACATCCATTTCAAGATCGCCCAGTACGCAGAACCGCAATTTGAGACAAAGCCGCATCTCCACCCGCCTCCGTCTCATGGTCATTCTCAGAATCGGATTCCTCCTGCAATATCACGGATTAGACACTTCCTTCCCAAAAAAAATAACGCATGGAAGACTTACCGATTCATTTTCATATCGAACAGAGGAGGATTCGGCACTACTATCTAAGAACTACTCTCGCCATCACCGGACCTCGAGCTTTCATCCTTCTCGGCCTTCCCATCGCCATGAATGTGCTCAAGACCACCACCCTCCGTCGCATGAAGGGGCGTTTTCTGACTATTGACAAGCTTGGTGAAAGCGTTCACACTACTGAGACCCTGAGCGGGATACAAAGACAGATCTCGTAATAGAAACGAGGATATGCACAATCTAACTAAAGTCAAAAGGAAAATCATACATACCCGCATGTTGGATGAACTAAAAGTCTAGAGAGTTGTGAATCCGATCGAAACCACTCGCACGATTTTTAGACCTTCATTCCTTCGCTTGGGGACTATCTACACTCAGGCTAACAAGATTTTCGCTGGGGCGAAGAAGGATCTCTCAGCAGTGGATGCTCCGCCAAACCGCAGAGAAGGCTTACCATGACGGTTTTCTACCACGCCATTCACGAACTCGTGAAAACGAGAAACTCATCTTGCCGAATATATTATACTTAGAGGTTGTTGATGGACTTCTGCTCCGCGAGCAGGAAAGGGAGACTTTTTCCCGACTCAAGAACAGTAACATCGAGAATAGTTAGCCACAAAACTTCTGGAACAACAGGTTGACGAACAAGTGGGACCCCTTGGTCGAAACCCATATCACGAGCCGCCCTATCAATTTTATAAGAGACCACTTTGCAAGATCCTCGAAAGAAAGATGGCACGGAACCAGGGGAGCAACTTCGCATAAACACCATCTCTCCAACACTTGTATCCTCTTATCAAGTCAAAGACATGCCTCGAGCAGGAGTGAAGGTACTCATCTGAGTTATGGACTCATGCACCCATGGACGAAAATGGACCATGTGCGAATTGTCAAGGAATCTAACCAGGTTTGAACCGACCCTTGGACGCCTATTCGACCAACGAAAAGATCCTAGAGCCACCCCAAGACTCGTGGAGTATCAAGCATCGGCTTTGGAGCATATTCTTGAAATGCTCCCACAACCACGCTTGGAGAAAGGCGCATGAACATACGAATCCACTTTCATGTAACCATTCAAGCGCGCATGTCCTAAACCGGTGATCCAAGTGTGTGTACGTAGAACTCGAGAAACAAAAAGTACCAATGTGAGAACGACACCTTTGCCGCTCACGACAAATTTGATAAGTTCCTATCTTATCTCCTTCTTACCCGAGCCGTCATTCAAAATATCTCTCTGGATAACCAAAGGACCAAAAACGTCGCAACATGGAGATGACTGTTCTTCTGATTCGGCTCCAACTCATCCGGAAACCACTGGGATACCCACCAACCGTAGAAGCACCTCGTCTCGTTTCCTTTCCGAACAAATCCTTTTGATTTCACAACCAGAACGGCGCGCATTTCCTCTTCATCTGCAGATAACTTGATATCGAGACTACCTAATACGGGAAGGCTCAGCAAGACAGCCACGCTTTCCAAGGAAATAGTCATTTCACCCCACCTACATATAGCCGTGTGAGTGTCCTGGACACCATATGGAAATAAAAGCAACCAAGCCTGGGATATCTTTCCTAATCTGAAGAACTGAAGAACTGCAGAAGCCGCGACAACATCAACAATCTGCGCCTTGGCCAAACTGGCCTTTACACATTCCTGACTCATCATAAAGTGCATCCATTTCTCGAAGGGATGCAACGGGCTTACACTGATCTTAAAGTCAACGGGAGAAGCATGGTACTCTTTCCTCTGAAGACAAAACCTTATTATACCCCCTGGCCGAACCGACCGGCCTCTCCTTCACTTTCCCTGGGCCGGAAGAACCGCACATACTTGGGATGATTTTTCCTAATTGTTGCGGATGTTGTGAAGAACTCATCATTTATGTTCGGCTTGGAATTGCCAATATCCTTCGGTACGGCAGAAATTGTTGACATCCTAACGAAAATTCTCTTACGCTGCTTTCACCTCCGAGATAACTGCAATGGAAAAATACGAAAGAAAGATTATTACGGAAAGTGCAGGAAAATTATTTCATCAGACACAAGAGCGCCATCTTGGACACAAGCCAATTGGTTTCAAAGTCATTTCGTGCATAAGCGAAGAAATGGGGACTGACAGACTCTGCATCACCGCTTCATGCAGCCAAACATTTGCGTCCAGCCGAATAGGCACGCCCCACCAAAGGAAATCATACACACGGCTACATCAGAAAAAGGGGGAAACCCTAAAATCTACTTCTTTCACGGGAAGGGAATGACAATCCTCGTGCACACCTATGTCGCACAATAATTGAGGCGGTCAACATCACTACAGCATTCACACCTGAATTTTATTACAAGTTCGAGCGAAGCATACCTACGGCTAGTGTTCACACCAACAATATTTCTATAGGTCCATGAAAAAGTACGCCTATAGCTAGGGTTTACACCAACGCAAAAGAAAAGAGAAAGCAAGTTAAAGAAGAAGTATTGGAAGGCATACCCGGGATTCGCTTGTTGGCTTTGCTTTACTGCTACCACACGACTGGGATAAAATAAATAGGCGTGAAGCAAAAAGGAAAGGCCAGCCATCCTTTTATAGGCGTGATACTTGGGAGTTTGAATAAGGAAAAGACTTCATATTTGAGCCAAGTAAGGAAAAGAGGCAACTGGGCCCGTGAAGACAAATCACCAAGCCATCCGCGCCTTGCCTTGGCCCCACCACGCAGAGCCGCCAATGCATGCCTTGACAAACCGCGCCTTTCCATGGCCGCACCATGCCAAGCCGTCCGTTTCATTGTCGTGGCCCCATCATGCCAAGCCGTCCATGCCATGACTTGTCGCGCCAGAACCAACTCGCCAAGCCAGCGTCATGATGTTCCCTCACCTAGCCAAGATGATGAGAAGCCATACTAAACTGACGAGTCTCACCTCACCACTTCACGGTTTACACCACAAATAGAAGCTATGCAAGGCCGCCAAACACGGAAGCACAAACTCTTCACCTCTCGAAAAAGGTTAGTCGGACCTTCCCGACCATCTTATCACGGCTTGTCGTTTTCGATTTCCCGTCCTAGCTCGTCACCATCTTATGCTTACTCGCAACGAAGCTCCCATTCCCGAGCTGCAGCGGGGGACTTAATGTTGATGGTGGTTTTTAGCTTAGGGTTAAAATCGTAAAACCCTAGCCAGACAGTAACGTCACAGGGCTTAAACACATTTATTGAACTCTTTAATATGTTTGCGAGAAAATTACGAGGGTACCTTTTTTTTTCTAATTAATTACTAATTAGGGTTTCGATAGGCCAAAACCCTAATTCCCACGCCACATGTGCCAATGGCAAACCATGCCAACCACGCCCACCGCGCCAAGGCATGCCAACCATGCTAGCCGCACCCTTGTGCCAATGGCAAACCGTGCCAGCCACACCTACCGCGCCAAGGCATGCCAACCATGCTAGACGCACCACCGTTCCAATGGAAAACCGTGCCAGCCACACCTACCGCGCCAAGACATGCCAACCATGCTAGCCGCACCACCGTGCCAATGGCAAACCGCGCCAGCCACACCTACCGCGCCAAGGCATGCCAACCATGCTAGCCGCACCATGTGCCAACGTTATGCCAAACCCTTGGCCCCACCATGCCAAACCGCTCCTTGACTTGCCCCTAGCCACGCTAGCAGCACCATGTGCCACCCCACCATGCCAAGCCAAACCGCACCGTGCCTTGGCCCTAGCCACGCTAGCCGCACCATGTGCCAACGGCATGCCAAACCATTGGCCCCACAATGCCAAGACAAGCCGCACCTTGTCTTGTCCCTAGCCACGCTAGCCGCACCATGTGCCAACGGCATGCCAAACCGCACCTTGCCTTGGCCCTAGCCACGCTAGCCGCACCATGTGCCAATGGCATGCCAAACCCTTGGCCCCACCATGCCAAGCCAAACCGCACCTTGCCTAAGCCCTAGCCACGCTAGCCGCACCATGTGCCAACGGCATGCCAAACCCTTGGCCCCACCATGTCAAGCCAAACCGCACCTTGTCTTGGCCCTAGCCACGCTAGCCGCACTATGCCAACGGCATGCCAAACCTCGTCCCGCCATGCCAAGCCAAACCGCACCTTGCCTTGGCCCTAGCCACGCTAGCCGCACCATGTGCCAACGACATGCCAAACCCTTGGCCCCACCATGTGAAGCCAAACCACACCTTGCCTTAGCCATGCTAGCCGCACCATGCGCCAACGGCATGCCAAACCCTTGGCCCCACCATGCTAAGCTAAACCGCACCTTGCCTTGGCCCTAGCCATGCTAGACGCACCATGTTCCAACGTCATGCTAATCCACTGGACCCACCATGCCAAAGCACCTAGCCACGCCACCATGCTAGCCATCCCTACGCGGCTACCAAAACGAAGGCGTGCGACAATCAACGGCCGCCCTTCAATCCTGGCTGCAAATCATAGCCGTCCGAGGTTACCAGACAACACATGGTAACCTTTGACCCAAAACCCTAGTTTGGACACACCAAACCGCGCCAAGGCATTCCAACCTTGCTGCGCCACATGCTAGCCTTCCCTATACGGCCACCAAAACGAAAGCTGCAACGATCAACGGCTACCTCTCATCTTAAGATGCAAAATCTCGACCGTCGGAGGTCACCAAGCTAGCGAGTCTCCCAAGCACGACTTTCCAGGCAACAACAACATGCTACATGTTTTTCACAAAGACATTCGAGACATCACACATATCACAAGTCAGATCCTCTTTGGGTATTGGTTTGGCGGTTTACAACGTGCGGCGTACACTACACCCGTCATAAGGAAGTGTCAAAAGGATGAGGCGGTTATTAAATACAGGGAGTTAATGGTGAAACGTTCTTTTTATGGAACATCAATTCCATGCGTTAACGGTTTTATGGAATATCAATTCCATGCGTTAACGGTTTTAAGGAACATCAATTCCATGCGTTAACGTTACCACCTCCTCCCATTTACTCACCCATTTTTCCATTCCTTAATGATACTGAGTACGTTTCACTTCGACTTGTATAAATAGGTCTTACCTATTTCCACCGAACGACGAGTTCAGTCGTGGAGATACACCACCGTAAAACGTTTGCTAGATCTTGTACGTTAGCTTCCCGTTTCGATACAATTCTTAACACAACTACTCTTCCGTAATCAACTATTCCGGGTCTCATCACTTTTCTTGCTTCCCTCCCAAAACCAACCTCCACTTTGTGACCGAAGCAAGTCTGGGAACGGCCATTTCTTGGTTTAGGTCGGACTTGTACAGATTGATCTCTCGACCTAAAGTACTCCCTTGGAGTACATTGTTTAGGGTTTAAATTCGTTTCTCAACCACACACCCGAAATTACCGAAATCAGCAGAAACCATTTTCACCCACAAACAACAGCGCAGTTGGATTTTCTGGAAACTACCCCTATGCAAATCAAGATAATGATAAAACTTCTTCAGGTGGAACGAATTCCACGACTTCCATGGCTTTGAATCTTGAGTATCGTCGAGATTCTTCAGGTAGTAAGAACCTCGAGATGCTGGCCTGTCCACTATGTATGGACGTTTCCAGTTTGCTCTGAGTTTTCCACAGTTTGATTCCATTGTGGCTGCTCGAGTTTTCTTCAATACATATTCTCCTGGTTTGAGTGATCATTCCTTGAATTTATGATCATAACTCAGCTTGATTGCCTGCTGGTATCGAACTAACTGTTGCAGGGCTTTTTCTATCTGCTCTTCCATCAGCTCTGTATCCAAAGCCGTATGTTGTCGTTTTTCCCAGATTCAACAACACGGGTCTTGGTAGTTTTCAGGTGTACCTCAGTGGGTATGACTGCCTCTGTTCCATAAGCCAACGTGAATGGGGAGAATCCAATGGATCTTACTGGGGTTGTTCGGTAAGACCATAAGACTCCAGGGAACTCCTCTGTACACTTTCCCTTCGCCTTTTCTAGCATTTTCTTGAGATTTTCCATAATAACACGATTTGTTGCTTCCTCCTGCCCATTGATTTGAGAATAATATAGAGCAGAAAAGTTATGGCGAATGTTCAGGTTCTCGCATAATTTCTTGATCACTCCGGAATCGAACTTCTTTCCATTGTCTGACACCAGCTCGTGTGGGATTCCAAATCTGCAGACGATGTTCTCTCATATGAACCTTTTTTACGTCGTATCTGGTAACATGTACCAATGCCACTACCTCAAACCATTTTGTAAAATAATCTGGCCAGGATAAGACATATTTCACTCCTTCAGAGTCGGGGAGTGGTCCGACGATGTCTAGTCCCCATTTATCGAACGCACTGTGGACTTAAACTGGATGCAATTCGTTGGCAGGCCTTTTAGGAATTGGAGCGTGCTCTTGGCATGACACACACTTCTGCGCGTATTCTTTAGCATATTTCTGTATGTATGGCCAGAAGTACCCCTGGGTAAGTACCTTGTGCGCGAGACTGCGCCCTCCAGAATGGTTGCCACATATTCCTTCATGAGCCTCTATCAATATCTATTGTCCTTCCTCGGCTGATATGCATCGCAAGAATGGCTCCAAAGCTACAGGTTTGCGGTACAACTGTCCCTCGATTATTGAATATTTCCATGCATTCTTTTTCACTTTTGAAACGAGTTGTTCATCTTCTGGAAGTTCACTGGTTGTCAAATACCGAATATAAGGTTGACGCCAGTCTGAAGCGTTTTCAGCAGGATTGCCTGAATCGTCTATCACTGGACTGTCAACATCCATATTGTTGTCAATATTTTCGACATGTTATGTGCTGATGTAGTTACCCTATCGCCCCCACTAGCGTGTTCGAGAGCCAGAACAAAGTGGCTTTCGGAGATGCTAGGTAACTCTTGGAAATCCACTACAACGAAACGGGTGGTATCGGTTTCGACTGCGGAAGACAGATATGCTAAAGCGTTTGTGTGCCTGTTTTCCAACCGTGGTCGCTGCCCAATAGAGAATTGGTCGAATTCATTTACCAACTCTCTCATATGATCTATATATAGGGTCATCCTCTTCCTTGGCTCTGTAGGTCCCAAGAAACTGGTTAACTACTAGCATAGAATCAGTTACCAGCTTCACGTTCTTCCCATCTAACTGTTTGACGACTTTTAAACTGATAATTGTTGCTTCATATTCAGCTTCATTGTTTGATGCTCGAAAGCCTAATCTAGTCGCTTTCTTGATCCTCGAACCTTCGGGAGTAAGGATAACACATCCAAGCCCAGCTCCACCAACATTTGATGACCCATCAATAAACACAATCCATAGTGGCTCAGGTGTATCAATCTCCATCACAGACTCACCCCCATTCTGATTAGTGGTTGACTCTATGGGTTTGTTCAACAACTCTTTTTCTTAGGTAACAGTTTCTATGTCGTCCACAGGGAAATCTGCTAACAGTGCAGACCGAGCGTGTCCCTTCTCTTCAGTTCTAGTTTCGTACTTGATTTCATACGCCCCCAGGAAATTCGACCATATGGCTAGTCGGCTGGAATCATCATCACGTTCCAGAATTCTCTTCAGCGGATATTCAGAGTAGACTATGATCTGTCTCCCTTGGAAATATGGTTTGAGGCGACGAGATGCATGCAACAGTGCAAGTGCTATCTTTTCAATTTTTTTGTACCGTGTTTCCGCCCCCATCAAAGATTTACTGACGAAGTAAACATGCTTTTCATGTGGATCAGAATAAACACATCATCTGCATAAATAGTTTCTCGTTGCAGCAAATGATAAGCTCACGTTGCTCAGGTCTTTGACTCACCAATATCAGGGGGGTTGAAAAATATTGTTTGATTTCACTGAAAGCTCTTTCGCATTCATCTGTCCAACCAAAACGCTTTCTTAAAAACGTCAAATAATGGTTTGAATCGATCCGACGAGCGTGAAATGAAACGATTTAAAGTCGCTAATCATCCCGCTAGTTTCTCGGGACCTCCTTCTTTTTTTTCTTTGGGATGGCATCTCTCTGATGGCTCTGATTTGTTGTGAATTCGCCTCGATACCTCTGTGTGTCATTAAGTACCCCAAGGAACTTTCCCGAGGATATAACCCGAATGAATATTTTGCTGGATTGAGCTTCATACGGTATCTCCTCAAGATATAAAACATCTTCTGTAGTTCGAGAAAGTGAGACTCTTTTTGCTTAGATTTCACTACGATATCATCGATATATACTTCCACCATCTTCTCAATCAAATCTTTGAACATATGATCTACCAAATGTTGGTAGGTCGCCCCTGCGTTCTTTAGCCCGAACCCAAGACATACAAAGATAGTAGTAAACTCCTCTATCACCACAAAGGCAAGATGCTCTGATCTCCTCAACAAAGGTATTTGGTTATACCCCGAAAAACCGGTCCATGAATGACAGGTCTTCCGTACTCGAGGTTGCATCCACCAAATCTCTGATCCGCGGAAGTGGGTACGGGTCACTCGGACATGCTTTATTGAAATCAGTAAAATCGATACAGACACGAATTTTACCATTCTTCTTTGGAACCGGGACGACATTGGACAACCATCGTGGATATCAGACGGCCGTATAAAGCCCGCTTCCAACAAACTTCTCAATTTTTGCATCAACTCCATCTTTTTTTCTTTGTGCCATATTCCTAATTTTCTGACGAACTAGATGCAACTTCTCATCGATATTTAGCCTATGGCAGGCTACGTTCGGATCTTTCCCAGGCATTTCAGCAAAACTCCATGCAAAAATGTCAGCGTTCTCCCTTAGCAATGTAATCAAACCATCGCATTCGTGCGCGGGTAGATCTGCCCCTACGAACGTGGTTTTGTGCTTCTCATCCCCAATCTGGACCTCGATCAGTTTCTCAACCGTTGGGGGTTCAGCAAAGGCCCCTCTTCCATATATGATTCTCTGGAAGGAGAGGATTCTGTAATTGCTATTTTTGTTCGACTCGCAGTATCTGGTTCCCGCTAACTTCTGATTTCCTGTATTCATCCATAGAATTCTCGTGACACTTGTGGGCGGCCATTTGGTCGCTTCTAACCTTCACAACCCCTTCAGGGGTAATAAACTTCAGGCATTGATGATACGAGGATGTGATTTCACCGAGCGCATGCAGCCAGTCTTGTCCTACGATCGCATTATAGGGAGCTCGACAATCTAGCAACATGAAACTGCCTAGAACGTACTTGTCCGCCACTGTTATATGCATCTTTATTTTCCCAATCGCCTTTGTAACTTCTCCAGTGAATCCGATAATTGGATTTTCGTCCTCCTCGATCAAGTCATGCGAGAGATTCATATTTGAATAGGCTCCTGAAAACATCAAGCTCACTGAGCTTCCCGTATCCAATAGAATACAGTGTACATGGAACATGCCAATCCAAGTTGTTATAACAATAGCATCATTGGGGAGCATATACGCCTATCATGTATGCTTCAGAAAACTCGATCTTTTTGCATCCAAGCTCCAGAATTTATGCTCCATTTCCAATGACAAAATCAATGTGACACGTACCATTCTTTTAATTGCCTGAGCTTTCTCCTGGTCTCATCTTATGATGCCCATATGGTCATTGAATGGATCCTGGCATCACTAACATTAATCACATGTGTTGTTCCAAATTGTCCCGAACCTTTCCCAAAATCCCTTTTCACGTACTCTTGTAGCTTTCCAGCGTCTATCATTCGCTGGACTTCGATTTGTAAGGAGCGACAATTTTCAGTCTTATGACCAACGTCTTTATGATAATTGCAGTATTTGCTTTTATCACGTTTATCACGTGTCTGCGCTGGCAAAGGCCATATAGGGCTCAAATCCTTGCTTATTTTATCATACAACTATGTAAGTCGTATGTTCAATGGTGTCACTTCCATATCATGATGTTTATGATATCCAGTTTCCATTCGTTCCCCTTGATTTTTCTCTCGAACTTCACCTCAATCATTATGTTGCCCACTTAACTATTTCTTTGACTTGTCTTTCTTCCCATCATTTGGATGATTGGATGATCTGTTAACTTCTCTTGTCTCTCAAGCTTTGGAATCATACTCAACTCGAGCGTATTATTCTACTCGATCATACAGTTCTTCCATAGTCTTTGGTGGTTTCTTGACCAAGGAACCGTATACACCTCTTTGATCATACTGGTATGCCTGCTTGTAAGCCGCGATGACGACTCCTGATCGTTGGAACAATCCACATCGACCAACTCTTACTTGAAGCGTCGAGTAAACTGCATGATGCTTTCCTCCTTCCGAATTCCAAGAAGGAAAAATACGTGGCATCCCTTCCGCTCACGTCTGTTGTATTTTTAGTGAGTGCAGAATTCGTCAAACAGCTTATGGTAAGTCCCGATCGACTGTGTCTGAAGCTGATTGAACCAAGTTATTGCTCCACCAGTCAGTGACTGTGGAAACATCTTACACATCAACTCATCGATATACTGCCACAGATTCATGGCAGTTTCATAATGTAAAACATGATGATCTCTGGGTTTGTCTGTTTTCCTCATCGATTCTGGCATCTTGGGAACTTGAAAACTCATTGGTGGCCGAAATTCTCTGATATTCAGTTTGAAAGGAGCTCCTGCGGCTCGATGCAACCTGTCTATCTTTTCCTCTCTGGAGCGCTTTTTTGACATTACTTTCGATCATCTTGCTGCAGGCGAGCATCCGTTATTGCGCTTACGTTGCTAATGAGAACTGCCTTCCCGCTCATAGTCCCACCTTTGGAATATCAACTTTGGATCTTATTCTTTTTCAGCTCATTTCTTGCTTCGAACGAGCATAGTAATCCCGTGAAAATTCTCTCTCATCGTGCCGATCTCGAACCTCATCTTCGCTATTCCCGAGATGCTTTGAGCGGTGCTAAGTCCGTCGACTACTGAAGTTGTAGTTGGACATGCTCTGCAGTCCCCGCCCACGGCCTTGTACACTCCTTTTCTAAGTAGATCTCCGTTGACCAACATATTTTTCTCCGGTATATCAAGATCGATCACTTCTCTCGTTTGGTCTACATCCCGCGACTTCCAAGACACCGCCATACATCGACCCTTCGGGTTGTTCTGGATTACTACCCTTGGTCGAGACCAAGCTTACATTCTAATCTTAGTAGAGTGTTATCTTTCTCTGCCTCGTTCAGCTCACTATGGCCGCAACAGCTTTTTCCTCCGTACTAGGAGTCGCAGTGGCCCATCTCGCAGTCATATCGATCGTTATTCCTCCTTGACGGCCGCCAATACAAGCCTCTATCCGCTTGAACTCGTGATTTTTCTCCATCGTGCATGGAGTCAACATCCATTCCTTCGTCTCTCGATCATCCGTCTTTTTTTGCTCCTCCGATTATTCAAATATGGGGTTCTGACACGAACACGATCTCGATCCTGACCACGATCTGTGGTTCTCTCATGAACACGATCTCTACCCTGTCTGTTTCCAGTGGGTACTGCCAGTGTTAAATGAACCTCAATATCGTGCCTTTCAGCTTCGTGTCTCATGTGCTATCGAGGATTTAGCAGACCGACACTGCGCAGCTTTGTTTGACTACCGCCATAGCTCGATTTGGGAAAACACGATTATCTTTTCTCGATTCCCCTTAGTCGGCGCCAATATTTGTAAGGTAAAATATTTTCACCTCCAAACACGAATCTGATGGTGATTATGGTATTGATCAATTGCTGCTTTTCTCTCCAAGTGAACAAAGTGGTTGGGGTACCAAAAAAAAACCTCTCGATGCTTGTTAGCAAGAGTTTTTCATGTGGGTTTGTGTAGGGAAGATTTCTTACTAGTTAGGGTTGTGAACCCTTGTATTTATATGTTTCCAATCAGGGTATTACTCTAATTTCGAGGTAAGTATGAATCCTATTTTCTTGCCCTGTATGCCTCCTGGCATTAATCTTCCATGCCCTGCACGCCTCCCTGTATTAATCTTCCTTGCATGCCTCTGAAAATGAATGGTCAACAAACCTTCTAGACATTTCCAGAATCTTCCTCTAGGGTTACGGAATTAACCCATCAGAAAGGTGTAAGAGACAAAACCTAAGAAATGGACCATGCAATGGGTGGAGAAATCCATAAGACAAATAAGGGCGGGCTGACATATCAGTGAGCCAATGGCTCAACTCGGCGGACTCAGCTGAGCCGGCTTCTGCCTCAACTAGCTAGGCATAAAAATCCGCCAAAGGGTTACAAGGGCTGGTGGAAATAACCGTATGCATTGAAGTTTGATGTACCGCGAAGCGTAGTATCACCCATGAATCTGGTTTGACGAAATTTGACAAATCACGAAGGAGGTGGTGCATGGGCGTGGCCGCCGGACATTGACGCTTAACTCATATCGCACCGTCACGGGAGAAGGTGACATCGCGATGATGCTCGCGTCGATGCAAGCACCCAAGGCCATGACTGTTACAAGAGGCTTTCTGGATTACCTTGTATGTCGACGGCTGGCCAAGAACATCTAACGATCGTTACCTATGACTACGTGATGGCTTCACACAGAATCTGCGCCATATTAGCCGGGCGATCGTGTTAGGTTTGCAGACGTCTCGCTGACGTCATTGCCTAGATGACTGCTGACGTGGCTTGTTGACATGTCACCTGTGCTGACGTGGTACCTTCTCATTGGCCCATGTTGATGACATGACATCCGGCTATGATGACGTAGCATGCCGACATGGCACCTTCTAATCTGGCCCCTGTGGCCGATGGCATGCCGACGCGTCACCTTATGCCGATGTGACATGCCGACGTGTCACCCGTATGTCGACGTGTTACTTTTATACCGACGTGGCATGCCGATGTGTCACAGCAATGTGGCTCCTCACTTGCTTAATTTGGGCTTAAGCACATGGGCTTCTATGTAAGGTGTTTGTGAGGCCTAGTTAGTCATACTTGGCTAATAAGAGGAGCATATTAGGCCCAAGTAGGCACATTTCTATTGTAAAATATTATGGTACAAACACCTATCACTCTTACTATAAATAGTTCAAGTACATTCTTGGAACTCTGTAAAGACTGAACTAATAATCCTAGAAAACAAATTCCCCTAGAACTAATGCTTACTAAGATGTGGTTCATTTGGATGGAAAGATGTAATAGAGTCTTTGAAAACAAGGTCACAACAGCTAAGAATCTAGCTATAGAAATACAAGGACATGTAGCTTTCTGGGCAAAGAAAATTAGTACACAGAATAAAACCAAAAAATTAAAAAAGAAAACCCTGAAGTCCTCTTGGCAGACACCTTCGAAGGACACTCTTAAGATAAACGTTGATGCGACATGGATTTCTGACAGCTTACCTTCTAGTTATGCTATAATTCTAAGAGATGATGCAGGAAATTCAAGAGGAGGAAAAGCCTGGTCAATCGAAGAACCACTGCACTCCACAAGAAGCGGAGGCTCTAGCGCGATGCATGCGGCTATTTTGGCACAGGAAAAAGGTCTGGGAAAGTTTAACATAGAAGGAGATTGTGAAAGCAATTTCAAGTACTTGCAAGGAAAGGAAGCTGACATATCTTGGCTTTCAAAGGCTTATCTCGACGAAGCAAACAGACTAACCCAATTATGTAGCAATTTTTTGGGTTTTTACTTTGTTCCAAGATTATGAAATGAAGCGGCAGATATTATGGAAAAATTTGTAAGGCCTTTAAACACTACTATCCTTTGGGAAAACTCTCCCCCGTCTTGTATTATTAAACAACTATTAGTAGATAAATCTAATATCATAGAATCCTCACGTGGATCGATATTATATGGCTCTACTCCTTTCGTTCCCTGTGTCCCTTTGGGACCTTAGTGGTTTTTTTCAAAGAAATGTCTTATTCACAAACAAACAAACAAAAATTCATACATTTTCAGAATTTATACCTCAAAAAAATATCTTTAATGAGAAAGATAAATGGGGAAGAAAACTTGCTCGAGTTTTTTTTTTTTTTTTTTGATCCACCATCATCATACCGACTGTTGGACACCAAGTATCTTGCACTAGAAAAACTAAAAATGAAAGCTCTCCCCCTCATCATGAGGTAAGCCTTCGTTATCCTCGTTTGATTTGGGTCAAAGAAACTAACCGGGGCCTTGACATTTTAGTTGCACCCCAAATTTTTCAGGGACGTATTTAACTCGTTGTGAAAATACTCTTTTACCCTTGACTAATTTTTTTTCTTTCCAATAACGACTCTAGTTTAACGACCCTTCAACGACAATAACGACTTTAAGGGTCTTCATATACATAATAAAAACAATAACGACTCTTTCAAAAGGTCATCAAGGATTTGATTATGTATATGACGATTCCAAACAGTCGTACATTTCCGCCATTAATGAATCTTCGAAGAAGATAACGACTCTTTTATAGGAAATTACGACTGTTTAGAGTCGTCACTGAAACAGTCGAAAAATCTAACGACTCTTTTATAGGAAATAACGACTGTTTAGAGTCATCCTTTGGGGCTTGAAACATTAACGATCGTTAGGAGTCACATCCGAAAACTTCAATATCAGTGACGATTTTTCATACAGATCAAGGGAAAAAAAATATTGCAAACAAAAAATTTGAAAAAAATAAAAAAAATTTGAAAAAAATAAATTAAACTCTAATGAAGTAAGATTATCACTAATTATTCAGGGGCATTTTAGCCATTTAGAAGAAAATTTAATAAGGGGTGACCCAAATTAGGATGAGGTGACCTTTTTTGTCCTCTAGTGGGAGGCCCCCAATTAGTTTCTTTGGCCCCCAATCAAACGAGGTTCTTTATCCTTGCCTTGTCTTGATTTCTGCTATGACTCATCCCCTACTCATCTTTATTCAAGTATTTCTAACTACAGTTTACTAGTACAACCGTTGCCACGATGGGAGGGCCGACCGAAGAAAAATCTAAAGATATTTGTCTGTGACTACTTTCGCAGAAAATGTGATATTTTCGCTCAATTCCAAGAAAAGTGATACTTTCGCTTTGTTTCAGGAAAAGTGATACTTTCACCCCATTATATTTAACTGTCAAACTAAAGGTCTCCAGTTAGTAAAGAGTCGACCATCAGGGGTTATCCTAGTTGGTCAGGAGCCTGACTCTCAAATAGGAGGTCAGCGGATCGAGTCTCCGCTCACGAGTTTGGAGATCTCAAGAAATACTCCTCTTATGTAAAATTAAAACTTAGTTTAAGTTCTTAATATCCTCGGGGTCTTTAGGGGCAACCCCGAAAGAATTAGGGGCGACACAAAACGACAAAACCGGTCATAACGGGGAGGTTATTTCACAATCAGAGGTTATTTTCGGGCGTTTTTTTTTAATCCCAAACTACCCTTTACAATCGGTAGATAACTATACAATCGGTAGTTAATCAACAATCGGAGTCAATTTAGTTTATACAGCTTCCAAATATAAAGTATCCCCAAAATAAAATCCTATATCTTTTGAATTTTGACTATCCTATAATCGGTAGTAAATAAAGTTACCTTGACTCCCGATTAAAGTACACCTTTGGAAAATATCCTACCATAATCGGTAGGGAATTTAGGTTATTTAACTCCGAATATGAGAGTAGCCCCAAAATGAGATTTTGCGAAAATCCTTTTTTGGAATTTTGGTTGAGCCTATAATCAGTAAGAAAGGAAGAGTTATCATGACTTCCGATTATACAGTGGCTCTCTTTGCAAATATCCTACCATGTTCGGTAGTCAAAATAGTTCATATAACTACCGAATATGTAGTAGCCCAAAATCAGATTTTGCAAAAATCCTTCTTTTTTGAAATTTTGTTGAGCCTATAATCGGTAGTAAATGAAGTTATCTTGACTTCCGATTATCCTTGCTCTCTTTGCAAATATCCAACCATATTCTGGTAGTCTAAATAGTTCATATACCTACCGAATGTAGAGTAGCTCCCAAATCGCATTTTGCAAAAAATCCTTTTTTTTTGGAATTTTGGTTGAGCCTATAATCGTAAGAAAGGAAGAGTTATCATGACTTCCGATTATACTGGGTGACTCTTTGCAAATATCCAACCATATTCGGTAGTCAAGATAGTTCATATAACTACCGAATATAGAGTGAGCCCTAGGACTCCCCCTGCACCCCCGTATAGCGTCTCCAAGATTGTATTCATACCACGTCCATGCCCGCACCGAGCTTTTCAACCGCATTGGTTGAGTTTTATAATCGGTAGTAAATGAAGGTATCCTCGACTTCCGAATATAGAGTTGCCCCAAAATAAGATTTTGCAAAAATCCTCTATTTTTCTAATTTGGTTGAGCCTATATATTTGGTAGTCAAAATAGTTTATATAACTACCGAATATAGAGTTTCCCCAAAAATGAGATTTTGCAATCGGTAGCTAAAAAAAACCTAAACTACCGATTATGAAGGGGTATACAAGTATTTTCAACCTATTTTGTCTTTTGTGTCGCCCCTAATTCTTTCGGGGTTGCCCTAAAGACGCCAGGCTTAATATAATGTATCTTCTTTCCTATTAAAAAAAAAAAGTTAGTAAAGAGTCAAGGCAGAGTTAGTCGCCTTACTCGGGCTTTGTGTTCACCGAGAGCTTTTACTTGCACTCCTGTTACACTGAGCTTGCTCGCCAACGTCGTCATGGTCCATCCATTTATATCAAAGAATCAAAAAACACACATTAAGGTTCATCACCGTGTTCATTTGAAGTAGTAATTCTTTGATCATCTTCTTTGATGATTGCCATTTTCCAAAAAGCGAAACGGAAAGCATCATCTGGTCATCTTCTTTGACTGATTGATGACAATTTGAGCGTCCTACTAACCAACACGATCCTCGTAGAATTGAGAAACCGAAAGCATCGATACACAATCCCAAAGAAGAACAAGGTAATCCAAAGCAAAGATTTTTCAAAAAGTGTTTGGTTGAGAGGACAAGTTGATTGTATCCGCAAAAGCAAACACACAAAAAAAGAATGGAAATATGAGATTCAGTTTTAAGAAGTCATACCACCATTAAAGTGTAAAACAAAATGAAATGCAAAATTAAAGATGAAAAGAACCCGTTGAATCCAAAGCAAGGGTGGTCCATCACCATATTCTTCCATCTCCTTTCATCTGATCTGTTAATCAAAAACCCTTTGACAACAACAAGCACAGAAAGCAACAATAAGGTGAAGAGTGTGAACAAAGGACAAGGATAGTGGTGGTGGCGCAGGGAGCTATAATGCAATATAAACCCAATCAATTATCAAAGTGGTATCACTGGTTAAATCTCGTTAAAATTAGAGTTGCATACCGCCCGCTTGAAATTTTGATGCAACCGTTCTGTAATGGCGTCCGAATTTTGGATGTGCCGAGATGAAGAGGCTGGTAACTCACAATAAATCTTTTTGGGGAAGCTTCACAATCCATCAATGTAGCGTTGATTGATCGTATTTATTGCCTTATCAATTGCGAACAAAATATACTCAAATTGAAGCATTTGTCTTCACATCAGTATCATGGTGATATCTTGAAACTCCCGCCAAATTAGTGATGATCGATGAGATCCTAAATATGGTGTCTCAAACAATCGGTACCCCAACACTTGAAAATCGATCCCTAGAGTGTTTAAGTGGTACAATTTGGAGTCCAAGTACAATTTTGGCTTCATGAATTTGATCTTGGGAATGATAAATGCACGAGAAAACTCAATCCCGCCAAGAAATGTAGTCTTTTGCGCTTCCTTTATTGATTCATCAATTTGTAAGATGATTTGTAACGTGTGGGTATGATTTATCCCCAAAGAACAAATTCATAAGAAAACACCATTGACATGAATCAAACTACAACCTCGGGTTTTTCTTTTGAACCGATTTCCTTCATTTCTCTCTTCACCACAACAACATCATCCCATCTCTTAGCTTTCGATACAAACTCAACAAACTCATATAAATTGTTGCATTCCATGGTTCTTCTCTCAATAACCATATCGTTGCTAACTCTCCCACTTCGACTTTCTTATGAACTCTACATGCGTTTAAAAGTACACCCCATATAGCAAAGATTAGCTTTCAATGGCATATTGTTCATTTAACTCGACTGCTTGTGCAATCAATCCTTCCCGGCTTAGAAAATTGACCACACAACCAAAGTGTTCAATTGTGGGTTCAATTCCGAACTCGGATTTCATTCTCTTGAAATACATTAACCCTTCCTTGACCAATCGCATGAGTGCAACCAGATAAGAGACCAACAAATGTGATTGCATTAGGCTTAACACTCGATTCCAC
This sequence comes from Papaver armeniacum, assembly GCA_023531295.1. Taxonomy (NCBI): domain Eukaryota; kingdom Viridiplantae; phylum Streptophyta; class Magnoliopsida; order Ranunculales; family Papaveraceae; genus Papaver; species Papaver armeniacum. Next base: position 19,308 of record JAJJWW010000705.1, read on the forward strand.
CATGTTTTGAATAATTCAACAGATCTCTCTCCAAAACCATGCATTGCCATGCCGTAAATCATTGCCGTCCATTCTCCCACAAGCTTCTCCTTAACCCCTTTAAACAAAAGTATCGTCATCTGTGACGCTTCCACACTTAAAATACATATCAATCGGGCAGATTTATCCGACTATCGAATCGATTTCCTTTCTTATCCTAATATAAGAATGAATCCATTTACCAGTATCTAAACTACCCAAATTAGCAAAGAGGCGTAAATGACACCCATAACAAGAGAATCATTAGGTTCCATTCTTGAATCAGAACTCACGAAATAATCCCAATGCTTCCTTAAACCGTCCCTTTCTAACATAACCTGTAATCATCGCACTAAATGAAACAACACTCTTCTCAGGCATTTCCTTAAACAACTCACAAGCAGTTTCTATTGACCCATGATTAGCATGGCAAGAAACCAATGTAGTCCAAGTAGCAACATCTCTTTCAAGCATTGCATCAAACAAATTACGAGCAGAACCAATTTTATCATTTGACCCGTAAAAATGGATTAATGAATTCTGAACAAATATATTAGACCAAACCCATGCTTATATACAGATTGAAAATGGGTTTCTTCGCTCACTAATGTCGCCAAGAACCGAACAAGCTTCCTAATCCTTCCCGCCTTTACACTTGAGCTTAATCATATTCCCCATCTATCGATCTCAAAATCAATTCACTCTTAGCAGAAGGAAAAAAAGAAGATGGTAGAAGGGAAAAAAAAAAAAAAGGTTGCCGAGAATCGAACCTGCAACATTCAGGTCACAATACCGTGGATTACTAAACTACCCCTAAACAATTACTACATTGCCAACCTCCGTGTCCTTTTTTCTGCACACGAATTTTACATGATTACCCATCGTATTTTGTTATATTTACGCCAATTTTAGTGAGAAATAGAAGCATGAAGGCTGCTTTAGTCCTTTCATTGTTGATTGAAATGGTTTGGGACATTAAAATCCAATCTTTTTATGTCAATTGATGACTTACAATTTACAAAAAAGTGGCCATATAAAGGTCCGCTTCGCTTCGGGTCGGCCCAACTAGTTTAGATTTCGGGAAGTCTAACGAGGTTCTTTATCCTTGCCTTGTCTTGATTTCTGCTATGACTCATCCCCTACTCATCTTTATTCAAGTATTTCTAACTACAGTTTACTAGTTTAGATTTCGGTAAGTCTAGATTGACTTCGCCCCTTTCACCGAGAATTCCACACACAAACACACGTGGCTGGTACCAGCGGATCACATTTCTGCTTGCACCTATTTCGATGCTAAGCACGCAGAGTATTATTCGTTCGATTTTCTCTCGGGAGAAATTGAAGTGAGAATTTCGGTGGGTCTAGACTCACTCTTTAGATTTCCTCTTCAAAAGATCCATATATCATTTCAAAACCATTAATCATTACATCATTTCATCAAAATATTCAAACCTGGGGCCGATCTGTGTTCTTAACAGGGGCGGAGTCAGCCCATGTCAAGGGTAGGCAACTAGCTCCCAAGCTCATTTTTACTTATCCCAAGCATGTTTTTGCCTATCCCAGCCTGCCCTCAAAATTTTCTGCCTCTCCATAGAAATTTTTTTTGGCTCTGCCCATGGTTTTCAATGTATAGTGAACTTGGGGTTTTATTGTTTTTAAGTCAGTTGTCGGTTCTACAACCAACATAGGTTTGAACGTGGAAGTGTTGGGAGGATAAAACATGTTACATGTGAGTCATATTGAAACTAGTAAAAGGGGTTCATGATAGATGATTTTGAAGTTTCTAGGTAATCCATACTAGTTAAAAAGGTTCAAGACATGAAGGAGTAAAATTCTGGTGAGGTCAAACACTGACTGGTAAGAAGACCAGCGTTGACTATCCAGTATCATTATACTGAATGAAGGTTTTGGCTCTCCAATGGGTGCCTTAAAAAGAACTCAAGATGAGTAAAAGATGTCCAGATAGATTCTCATGATGATGAGTACACAAAAACTAAGAAAAGAACAGGGCCGCGCAAAGAAATGTGGGAAAAAGAAGATTAGTACACAAACTAAGACAGCAAAAAAGATAAAAGAATTACGACTACAAAAAGGTGTTGAAGTCCGCTTGTTGTTAGGCTCCCATCTGGTTTCTTGTAAAAAACTCTACTTTTCTATGGATAAATTGTCTTTTTTAACCTCTACTTCTCATATTTGGAAAATCTAATTATAAATAGGAATTACAGAGTTTTTAGCTAGTAGCCTAGCAACAAGCTGGGCACCAACCCCTTTTTGAAAAAGGAAAAAAAAAAGGAAAAAAAAAAGAACAAAAAACTACAATTTGTTAACACAATTTCATGAACACGAAATCGCACAATCCGCAAAGTCAATTAGGTTGATTTAGGAAGAAGTTAACATGATTGCTAAAGGCTAATACCAAATCTTTCAGGGGATACCATTCTATATAAGACAAGATTTTTGTTAAAGGGAGAGCAAAAAGAGTTCGAGGAGAGCAAAAATCGTAATCAACTCGTTAACTAGGTTGAGTTTTATATTTTTAGGCGAGTCAGACAAAATTATCCTTATTAAACGCGCATAATATTCACACACGACACCACCATATATTAACCTTAACTCACCCGCCTTGTTGGTCTCTTCTTCCCGGAAATGCTTATCACTGAACCTGGTTTAATTTGTAATAACTATACTGAGGTTCATCAACCAGAGGAAACCCCGTGAATCTATGGCTATTCTATTTTTATTAAAGAACAAAGAGGTCAAATTGAATATTTAAGGTAACTAAATCCTCCCAATTAGTAGCAAATATTATTTCCAACTCGAATTAATTTTCAGTTTTAAGAAGTCTTCCAATTCCTTTTACGAACAGAGAATGAACAATATAATCGATTTGCTTAAAACTCAAGTGGATGGATTCTCTTACTCCCACAATCTTCATTAGCAAACACTCGCGCTCTCCTTATCTTAGCCAATCTGGTCACATAATCCAGTACTTGAATTCGTTCTCAAACGACAATTAGTGGTTTTAATTAGTTGATTATTTTAAAATACTACGAATCATTTTTAAACGGTGAAACATTTTTATTTTCCATGAAACCACAAATCAAGGTTGTGGAGGGTTAGGGTTAGGAAACAGGTGGGTGTCGCAGGTGAGGTTAGGTTGATTCATTTTACATAAATGGTGGGAAGAATTTGTGTTTCATTAAGGGTAACTTTGTCCGACTCGTGTAAAAATATAAAACTGGACCTAGTTAACGAGTTGATTACGATTTTTGCTCTCCTCGGATCTCTTTTTGCTCTCCCTTTAACAAAATCTAAGACAAGGATAAAAAACGATCCTGATTGTTGGATCAGTCAAACGATATCCCCCCGCTAATACCGGTATCCCCTTTAGCAATCATGGAAGTTAAGCCGGTAAATGAGGAAGTCCATCACCATCGTATCATTAGTAAGGACGTTTAATGCTCCGATTTTTTTTAAGGAAGGACACTTTCACACTAGGCAGCTGAGTTTACAAAGTTAGAAGAAGAAAAAGAAAGAAAACAAACAACAAAAAGTTACAGATATGCAGAATTGATGGAATTGTGGCAGATGCTTATATTACGTTATGTGGTGTAGGATACCTGAACAAAAATAGTAACTACCAAGAATATGCGCAAGAATGCCACAGCGAAAGAGCAGAAATAATAATACGCAACAAAATCCAGATACAACTGCCTCAATTTAAAAAAGAACGATGTTGTGCACTAGATTGAATCAGAAATACTGGTCATATGCCTAAATTGCAAATCAATCCTCAATGACAACATGTTTTTTCAGAATTTTCTTAATCATTTCACTCATGTCATTGTGGTGTTTCTGTTTACTGATGAGAACCTTCAACTTGTATCTAAATTTTATGCTATTAGTTGGCACACAATGTCCAGATTATAAAATCCTTCTAAAATGAAGCTCTTCTATTTTGTGTGAGGTCATATGGTTCCTAAAAGGCACAGTTCCATCCATCGCGATTTGCCGCTGGCACTATTGTTTTATTTCTTTTGAGAAATAACAAAATCTTCCAAATGAGTAAATCGTGTTAATAATTGACGCTGAATTGATATGTATAGCTCATAATGATCAGATCCATGAAGTTGAAAATACTCTTCTTCATTGCCTAAAACATGTCCAACTTATTACCATATCATATATGATCCTCATATAAACTATTTAAATAAAGCTGTGACCATAAAGCTTCAGATTATCAGGATAGTCATGATCACATGAAAATTAAAAAAAAATTATGGTCTACCCAAAGAATTTGAACTACCAATCATATTAAGTACGATATAAGCATCAGAACAAAAGGGAAATATGCAATTAAAATGATAGTTTCAGTTTATATGCTTAAACGGGGCACGAATTCACTCTAGTTTCAGTTTATCTTCACAGAGGTCAAATCCTACATTCCTCACTACTACTCCATAAACAAAACAAAAGGTAGAAAGACTATGACAACATGAACTATAATTTGTGAATTCAAATTATCTCATTAGAAGGTTAAGAAGTACTAAGTATTGAAGTACGGTATACCTTCAGTATGTCAGGAATTTCTACCTGGTACTTGCTCACATACTTCTCCAGGAAATACTTATCAGGCATTCCAAATAGTGCACTTAAGGGAATTTGTTCCTGAACATGTCCCTTGGAGACCAGGAGCTTGATAACAGCACATCTCGGAATAATCCTCTTCTCCAGGCCATAAGTAAAAATATCTGGAGATTTGGCAATAAACCGAGAATTATAACCCATTTGATTCACAAGGAAATCCATCGTCGACATTATCTTCTCCTCAGATTGCATCATACACTGAGGATATTTCTTAAAAATGCATTCTGAAATTCTTCTTCTGTCCAACCCCATTTCCTGTAAGCATGCACTTTTGCTTCCCAGGTCGATTTTGCTCACGGTTGTCAATACCTGATACCATGAAGAAATGCAGTTTTTGAAGGATCAAAACCCATACTCTTAATCTGTTGTACAATCTCCTCGAATTTACTGGTGTTGGCTGTAAGTGTAATTGGATGGTCGACAAGAAACTCAGAAACATTGTATTGAGGAATACCTTCGTCTCTCAAAAGCTCAATGTTAACCTTCAAGTTTTTCAGATATAAACTTCCTGTAAGAATCCATGGATGGCGTTTGATGATGGTAATAACATTCTTGTCAAAATGAACAATGTTTTGAGGGTATCACAGCAAGGAACTAATTTGTCGTGTAAGCTCGTCCTAAGGATAGCTGGATTACTAGAGAGGAAATTGGCAAGGTCAATTCCAGAAAACTTTAGAGTTAAAAAAATCAAGCTTCGGTTTTAGGGTTTTTGATGATCGAAAAAGAGAATTTTCGGATACTTGACAATGAGTTTAGAAATGTGAGGTTTAGTAAATCCGTAGGTTTCAAGTAGGTTTAAGACTGAATCTGGTCTTGATGAAGTTTTGAAATCGGTTTTATTAGAAGCGCCTTCAGAATTGATGAAATCGATTTGTTTAGAAGTAATAGCAGCTTGATGTTCAGATAATCCACATGAATTGATTAAGTAATTGACTACATACGAAGAAGAATGGATGGTATGAATAAAAACAGATCTTCTTAACCTAACAAGAGAAAGATTTGTTGAATTACTATTACCTCCATTAGTGAAGTTTCTTGTTTGAAATACTGAACGGCAAAGAGAAGATAACATGTCGAAGAAGAAGAAGAAAAGAAAGAGATCGCCGATTAGGGCTTCAAAAGAAGTCACTGGTTGGGGAACTGCCGGGAATTTTCGTTTAGAATCAATTTGGAATACCTCGAATTCTCAAGACCCGTATGGAGAGGGTGTCTGGATCCTTCCTCTGGGCCCTGGTGAAACATAAGTCGATCCAAAAAAAAAAAAAAAAAAAAAGAAGGAGAACAATGATATTTTATTGGATTTTGTGGGAAATTGTGAACAACAGTGAAAAACAAAAGAGAAGTACTAAGTTTGCATTAGAAAAGGTAAATTTTGGAGCTCTAAATTTTGCACTTGCATATAGAGAAATTCCAAAGAAAAAAAGAAAATGAATATTTGCCTTCCCATGTTCGGAACATGTTTTGTTTCACAAGAAGTTAATATTTTTGGAATTTAGAAGTTAATCATTCTCAGATTTTGTTTGTAATCCAACTTTGTTTCAAAAACGGCCCCTAGCTGTTGGTCATCCCCGTTTCCAAAGTTTAATGCGCTCCAGGAGGTCCCGGTTCGAGTCCAATGGCGTAATATCACAGGTGAATTAACATGGAAGGTAGTGTTAATTTGCCCAGGACACAATCTCGCTCTCCCCCGCCGTTTCGGCTCCCCTTGGCAAGGTTTCCCATGAGGCTCGCCGGTAGACTAGCACATCAACCCGTTCAATTAATGTAGTAATATGTCGTTGGAGCTAGCTTGTTAGGCTTCCAACTAAGTTTCACTCGATATCCCCGATGATGCTATTTTGGCCGATTCTATCATCGTGGACTCGTGCTGTTTTGGGAGCCATTAAAAGCTTCCAAAAGGCACGTCATGTGGACGCGATGGTCTCCGTGTCGCGATCCGGTGGACTTAATGAGTGGTGTACGGGCAGCAGCTGGGTCGATAATTTGCTTGTTTCGACATGTGGGTTGTCAACTTTGGTTACTGGAAGATGCCCCGGGAGTTTAGGAGAGTTCATCGCTAGCACCTTAACTCATTTACTTAAACCTCGAGGTGGTATTCGGCCCATTGTGTGGGCACTATTTGGCGAAGATTGGTCTCTAAAGTAGCTGCCTTCTCCGTCTCTGAATGACATGACTTCTTACTTAGGCGATTACCGCTTTGGAGTTGAGCATTGGGGGAGAGGGGATTTTACATGCCGTAAATTGTTTAATAGAGACGAAAGGGTGTTCTCGATACAATGTCAATGTTGCTTATTGACTTTTCTAATGCTTTTAACATGGTGAGCAAGGATCACCTTATCAAGGAAGTTCGCCTCCATTGTCCAGTATTTCTCGATGGGTAGAATTTGCTACCACGTCCCGCTAAACTCTATTATGACCAAGATATTTTATGCAAATGCAGACTGGAGTTCAGCAAGGTGACCCCCTCGGTCCCTTGTTGTTTGCGTTGACTCTTCACTCCCTAGTGAAGTCCATTTCTTCTCGTTGCACACTTGATTTACATGCTTGGTACCTTGATGACGGTACTATAATTGGTGATACTTTGAGGTGGCAAAGGCATTGAACATTATAGAGAACGAAGGCCCAGGCAGAGGGTTGCATCTTAATGTGAAGAAAATGGAAGTCTTTTGGCCTTCTACTGATCCTGTAAGCACCTTTGATGGAGTTTTTCCCCTTGATATTGGTAGACCCTCTAATGGTGTTAAGCTTTTGGGTGGACCAGTGAGTTTGGATTCGAACTTTATTAGCGACATGTTGTTGTCCAGGGTGACTAAGACTGTTCAACTAATGGAAGTGATCAAAAAACTCCAAGACCCACAATGTAATACCCTGTATTTTTATGTACCTTTTTCGGGTCGGGTTATACCCAACTTAGCTAACCATGTGGTCTAGAATATTGTTTCTTTTCCTTAGCCTAGGTGGGTGCATTGAAATAGAAAAGATACAAGTTAGGGTGGAAATAGATTAATTAATAATAAATAAAATTATGAGAAAATGAAAAGATAAATAAATAAATAATTGATGTAATTATTAATATTAGGAGTGTTATTAATATGAACATTAGTGTATGGTTTATAAAGGAATTAAAGAGAAAATAAAATAAAGTTTTAACCAAAAATGTTAGAGAGAAAGAGAAGGAGATGAAGCTAGGTCTTTAGAGAAGAATTCTATGAAGAACTTAGAGGAGATTATAGCTAATAAAAGGTAGAATGTGAAACCCTTTTCTTTAGGTGTTTTCCTTTGGTGTTAACTTTATATGATTTTGTATGGTAATGATTCAGTGATTTATTCGAATAAATATATGCCTCTTTTGATGATCAGGCTTTCTAATTGATATTAAACATGATTGAGTATCTCTTGTTAAAATTTGAGAATTTTCCAATGTAAATTTACCGTTGAATGTTTGTTTGAAATTGGGTGATAATTTCTGAATTTCTGGACAGTTTCGCCTTGCTGTGATTTTGATGTTCTTAGGAAGTCTTAATGGTATTAAAAGGATTTGAGGTCTTAATAAAAGTTGTAGATAAACATCTTATCTTTCATTGTGCTTTGGATTGGGTCAATTTCAGATTGTTATGAATTTATCATGAATTGTTTGGTAACAACATGTAATCTGACAGTTTTTATGTTGTCATTATAAATTCAACATCTTTCGTTTGAACCGTTGGTTTGGTGTGAATTTTGGATATGTTGTATAATAATTTGTCAGGAATATTCCTATAAAATTTGAGGATGATCAGATAAAGTTATCACCATGAAACATATAATGTAATGTGGTTGCAGTTAGTGTGTTTGATTAAATGCTTGAATGAAATTCATGTTGTTAAGCCATGGTTGCTTGTGTTGTTTGTGAAAATGATTTATAAAAGTAAATGAGTTCATGTTTTACCATTATATGAAACATGTTTCATGTTAATGGCGGGTAATGATCCCCGAGAGTTAAATGGGTAATGATCCCCATGGGAACTTGTGTTTCCGACCATCGATGGCGGCTGTCCCGTCTTAGGTGAACGATAGGTGGTGTACGAACCAAGGTTTTCGTACTGTGAATGAAACGGGTAATGATCCCCGAGAGCAAATGGGTATGATCCCCATAGGAACTTTGTTCCTGACCATCGATGGAGGCTGTCCGTGCCGATAGCGATAGGTGGGTGTACAGAACCAAGGACATTAAATAGTGAACTCAATTGTTAAAAGCTAAATTGGTAGATTTGTCGAAAGTATTGTTGATATTAATATGACTCCTCATGGTTACTTGTTGTGATGACAATATTAAATTGTGAATTGTGTTTTGAAATCTCTATTGAATGATTTTGGAAACCTTATTAGGTTTATGAACTCAAGTATTGAAATACGAATTGAAGTATTTGTTGGAAAACATAATTGGTGTTATGAACTAATGTGCGAAATATAATTTAATAAATTGTTGAACTCAAGTGTGAAATTATATGGATGAATTGTGAATTGATGTGTTAAATCCCAAATGGATGATTAGTGAACTCATGGTTTCTCCGTGACTATATTTATGCGTGAATATATGTGTTGAATCATTGATGAATGGCCATGCGACAATTTTGTGGTATTGTAAACTCATAGTTTGTTAGTGACAATATTAATATGTGAATGGCGTGTGAAAACTTAAATGGATGAGTTGTTGAAAACAATATTGTTGATGTGAATTGTTGAGTTGATCTTAAATGGATGATTTGTTGATAATAACATTAATGTTGTGAACCCATAGACTGAATTTTAGATTGGATAAGTTATCGAAAATATTGAGGTATTGTGATTCTTGAATATATCATTGATTCGTTGAAGTTGTAATGCGTTCTTGTAATATGTTTTGCTTGATAAAATGGTTATGTTTGAGCATCTTTAGAGAATTGGGAATGCATTCTATTGAGCTGTCATCTCACCCCAATTGACATCCTTGCAGATTTATCAGAGTGTGGCGCAAAAAAAGCTATGAATGAGTAGCTTAGTGATTGAATTGTTTTATTGTATTGCTTGAAATGTAATTTGAAATAATATGTTTGTTGAAAATGCTTTTTAAAGATGATTATCTAATTCATATGTTTAAATTAATGCTAGAAAAGTTAAATTACGTTTGTTGTTATAAATAAATTAGAAGAGTTATATGCATAAGTCTCTTTTCGACCCGTAACGCTTGAGTTAGGATCTCCATATGGGTTTGACCCTGAGTCCGAACTCGGGTGTTACAAGTTGGTATCGAGCTCTAGGCTTTAGATCTTGAATGGGACCGTAAATAAATTGTTTTGTATGTTATTATGCATGCTTGTCTCGATTTGAGTGTTGTATTGCTTGTTTTTTATCATAATAGTTGACTTTGTATAACTCATGTGAATTGTTAATTGTGTGTTGGATTGCATTGTCGTATTGTTTATTATATTATTTATTTATGTGAAATTCTTAGATATAGGTATAGTCTAAATTTCGGGACGAAAGGGTGGTAGAATGTAATACCTTTGTATTTTTATGTACCTTTTTTCTGCCCAAGTTATACCCAACTTAGCTAACCATGTGGTCTAGAATATTGTTTCTTTTCCTTAGCCTAGGTGGGTGCATTGAAATAGAAAAGATACAAGTTAGGGTGGAAATAGATTAATTAATAATAAATAAAATTATGAGAAAATGAAAAGATAAATAATTGATGTAATTATTAATATTAGGAGTGTTATTAATATGAACATTAGTGTATGGTTTATAAAGGAATTAAAGAGAAAATAAAATAAAAGTTTTAGAACAAAAATGTTAGAGAGAAAGAGAAGGAGATGAAGCTAGGTCTTTAGAGAAGAATTCTATGAAGAACTTAGAGGAGATTATAGCTAATAAAAGGTAGAATGTGAAACCCTTTCTCTTTAGGTGTTTTCCTTTGGTGTTAACTTTATATGATTTTGTATGGTAATGATTCAGTGATTTATTCGAATAAATATATGCCTCTTTTTGATGATCAGGCTTCTCTAATTGATATTAAACATGATTGAGTATCTCTTGTTAAAATTTGAGAATTTTCCAATGTAAATTTACCGTTGAATGTTTGTTTGAAATTGGGTGATAATTTCTGAATTTCTGGACAGTTTCGCCTTGCTGTGATTTTGATGTTCTTAGGAAGTCTTAATGGTATTAAAAGGATTTGAGGTCTTAATAAAAGTTGTAGATAAACATCTTATCTTTCATTGTGCTTTGGATTGGGTCAATTTCAGATTGTTATGAATTTATCATGAATTGTTTGGTAACAACATGTAATCGCCCAGTTTTTATGTTGTCATTATAAATTCAACATCTTTTGTTTGAACCGTTGGTTTGGTGTAAATTTTGGATATGTTGTATAATAATTTGTCAGGAATGTTCCTATAAAATTTGAGGATGATCAGATAAAGTTATCACCATGAAACATATAATGTAATGTGGTTGCAGTTAGTGTGTTTGATTAAATGCTTCAATGAAATTCATGTTGTTAAGCCATGGTTGCTTGTGTTGTTTGTGAAAATGATTTATAAAAAGTAAATGAGTTCATGTTTTACCATTATATGAAACATGTTTCATGTTAATGGCGGGTAATGATCCCCGAGAGTTAAATGGGTAATGATCCCCATGGGAACTTGTGTTTCCGACCATCGATGGCTACTGTCCGTGCCCGGTAAGTAAAAGGTGGTGTACGAAACCAAGGTTTTCGTACTGTAGAATAAAACGGGTAATGATCCCCGAGAGCAAATGGGTATGATCCCCATAGGAACTTTTGTTCTGACCATCGATGGAGGCTGTCCGTGCCGATAAACGATAGGTGGGTGTACGAACCAAGGACATTCGCACCGTGAACTCAATTGTTAAAAGCTAAATTGGTAGATTTGTTTAAAGTATTGTTGATATTAATATGACCTCATGGTTACTTGTTGTGATGACAATATTAAATTGTGAATTGTGTTTTGAAATCTCTATTGAATGATTTTGGAAACCTTATTAGGTTTATGAACTCAAGTATTGAAATCGAATTGAAGTATTTGTTGGAAAACATAATTGGTGTTATGAACTAATGTGCGAAATATAATTTAATAAATTGTTGAACTCAAGTGTGAAATTATATGGATGAATTGTGAATTGATGTGTTAAATCCCAAATGGGTGATAAGTGAACTCATGGTTTCTCTGTGACTATATTTATGCGTGAATATATGTGTTGAATCATCGATGAATGGCCCTGCCGACAATTTTGTGGTATTGTAAACTCATAGTTTGTTAGTGACAATATTAATATGTGAATGGCGTGTGAAAACTTAAATGGATGAGTTGTTGAAAACAATATTGTTGATGTGAATTGTTGAGTTGATCTTAAATGGATGATTTGTTGATAATAACATTAATGTTGTGAACCCATAGACTGAATTCTAGATTGGATAAGTTATCGAAAATATTGAGGTATTGTGATTCTTGAATATATCATTGATTCGTTGAAGTTGTAATGCGTTCTTGTTATATGTTTTGCTTGATAAAATGATTATGTTTGAGCATCTTTAGAGAATTGGGAATGCATTCTATTGAGTCATCTCACCCCAATTGACATCCTTGCAGATTTATCGTAGTGGTATGATAAAGCTATGAATGAGTAGCTTAGTGATTGAATTGTCTTATTGTATTGCTTGAAATGTAATTTGAAATAATATGTTTGTTGAAAATGCTTTTAAAGATGATTATCTAATTCATATGTTTAAATTAATGCTAGAAAAGTTAAATTACGTTTGCTGTTATAAATAAATTAGAAGAGTTATATGCATAAGTCTCTTTCCGACCCGTAACGCTTTGAGTTCGGATCTCCATATGGGTTTGACCCTGGTCCGGAACTCGGGTGTTACACACAAAGTGAGATGCTATTACTTCGCAATTGCACTGGTGTATCTCGACTATAGTTTTGCAATGCGAACTACCAATCCAAGTTCTCCCTGCAACCACCACTGGATCTTTGATGACCATTTACTCAAGTATTTACGTTTACTCATCACTGAGATGGTGGTTGTTTCTGGGTCCTCTACACAGAGATTAGCCACTTTGCCTATCAAGGAGGGTGGCCTTGCATTTACACCATGGTCGACACTGCATTTCATCGCTTCCTCGCTTCCTCGTAGTCGACAAACCTTCAAAGTAAGATAATTCTAGTGATTTATTCTCAGTAAACAAAGGTTCTGGCTATCAGCTTGGCTCTTCGAACTTTATTCAGCATGCGGATTACCTTTTCTTATTGTATCGATGATACCGCCCCCACCTTCCATGAACGCCTTGGCAGCCACTTATTTTGATGCAAATAAGAAGAAAATCCTGCACAATTTCATATGTCTGCAAGAGATTCCATTTTGTGGCAATGCAACCGTATCAAGCATGCTCAAGATTATCTATTAGCGATACCTATTAGTGGGTTTAATCAAGACTCGGTCCCAGACGGGTTCCGTGTCAGTGCTCATATAGACTGGTATCCCTTTGTTTGTTGAGAATGGATTATGCCAAGCCGTAGCCGACCTATGGACATCTACGGGGACCATGCGCTTCATTGTGCTAAGGATATTGGGAGCAAGTTTCGACATGATCTTGTCCGTGATGTTGTGTTTGACATTTGTTACAAAGCTAGCGTATTTGTGCGTAAAGAAGTATCTCTTGGCATTCAATCGGATGATGACATAGACTTGAGGCCAGCGGATATTCTCGTTCTCAATTGGGAAAATGGTAAGGATGTTTGTATGGATGTCACCGGTGTCTCGCTTTCACCGGCAATGGTGTTCGCTCCTTTGTCCCAGTGGGAAGGCTATTTCTTTAATGCAATGTCGTAAAGCGCACTAAATATTTGGACAAATGTACTTCTTTGTTATCTCATTTGGGTGTTTTAGCTTTCTCCACTCTAGGGGGAGCTTGGTGATGACACTTGTGCTTTTTCAAACTTGAAGAACCGTCTGGGCTTAGTAAATGCACGCTAGTAGTGGTTTTAGTAGTTTATTTTTTCACAGACAGTGTCGCTATTCAAAGAGGTGTTGGAGCCCGTTACTATTGCTATTACTAACCAAAGGCTACGCCTGATGTATTTCTCTTTTAATATAAAATATTAAGTATTATTAATTTTAGAAGTAAAAAAATTTCCTTGGAACAAGGGCTACGGTTTCACTACTAAATTAAATGAAGAAGGAGTGATATATTCAATAGTGGGAAAACCCTTTTACATGCTAAGAGGCTAATATTCAGCCGCTACCCTTTTTTATATTATTAAAAAATCCAAGCAGCTCAGCATTAGCCACGTTTCCTTGTTTTTTGGATATTTCTATAATAAATTGTGAAAAAAAGTATAAAGTAATTGGGAGGCTAATCATCTGCTGCTGAAGGACTTCTTTGACCAAAACTGTATCGTAGCAGGATCTCGTGTCTTAAAGCATTT